>NTPY01000600.1:372546-385975 GCA_002922825.1 Brachionus calyciflorus | reverse complement strand
TGTTTTGTGATATAATAAAACAAAATTTACATAGAGATTGAATAGAAGAAATCCGTTCCGACATTTTTTTGTGAAATAACTTAATTGTGATTTAAATATGTCGTGATATAACTGCGCAGTTACTGTCTCTATTCTCGCGAATTAACGGCGAACGCGTACCCGTACCCGTACAAAAAAATTTTTTTTTTGCTACGACTACGGCGTTAATTCGCGAGAAATGCAATATCGCTAAGAGAGCTTGTTGACCCAATCAAACCTGAAATCGTATAATAAAAAATCGATTATTTATGTAGAATTTTAAAAAAATTGGTAATTTTATTTAAAAACTTTGAACAAAATCAAATTAATAAATTTATTTTAGCTAAGTTTAGTAATTACTAAACCTAAGAAGAATCTCATAAATTACTTTCCACTAAATTTTCAACCATCTTAAAATAAAAATTTATAAATGATTTTAGTTTGTGACCAGTTTTAACCGTGTCAAGATGAAAATAATTCATGCTACTCGGCTTAATTTATTTGCATGATTTCGCCATTTTTATAGTATTTTGGCCATTTTTAGAATTAATCAGATTTTGATTAAGAGGGCTTAAATTGTGTCTGTCCTAATCTCAAGTTTAATTAGGTAGTGAAATTTTTTATCATTTTAAGTCTTGATTCAGTGAATCCTAAACATAAGTTTCAAAATCTTTTTAAGAAATCGTTGTATTTAAACAAATAACCTTAGTTTAACTCTGAAAGAAGAGAATTATGAAAAGGGGAGGTAAGGAGGGGTTTCCCCTTCTTGTTAGAATCAATAGTTTTAAAAAAAATTGTCCGTATCTCAAAAATTTCTACTTATAAACTGAAAAAACTTTTAATCATATAAAGAATGAAAAATGATTTTTAAAAAGTTTATTTAAATCTTAATAAAAAATTAATTCGGTGGCTAATTAAAAAATTTTTTTTTAGCCTTATCAGTAAAAAATTATGATAGCTTAAAATCTTCCAATTTTTTTCGACTGATTATATCTGTGATTTTTGAAACAAATTTTGAACGAAAATTTTCAGATTTGAAAGCGTTAAAAAATTTTTCATCAAAATAATATTTTATCGCACCTTCATATTTACTTAATTCGAATATTTCATTCTCATATTTGTTTAGAATTTTAAAACATTTTTCAAAATTATTAACTTCCAAATATTTCAATAGTTTATTACAAAGTTTTTCAACAAAAAATTTACCAGTTAGGCTTATTCTCTTGTAATTATTACTCTGTGTCAAATATTTAAGCTCAAAGCCACAACCTTCATTTTCCTCACTCACTTAAAAAAATAATTTGAAAAAATTTAAAAATAATTATTCTAATGGTGCAAAATATAAGCAACTCTAACGCCAAATCGCTAAAACATCAGCTAGGGGATCTCAGCCAGATGATCATCAATATCAATATATATTTTTTTTTAATTGAAGTTTTTTTAATTTAACGTATTTCCTCAAATACAAGATCGAGTCGCTGTCTTTTGAAAGCCTTCTATTTGAATTTTTTATGGTCCTAAAAAATGACTCAAATAAAAGAACAAAGACATTTTGTTTCATTCTTATACAGAAAGTAAAAATTAATATTAATTATTTTATAGTTATTAGGACTTTAAAACAAAACAATCATTTAATCGAGAAATTTTTTAGAATCGAAAAAATTCAATTAATTTTTTTTTAAAGCTATTATTTGAGTGAGCTTGAATTTGAGGAAATACAGTAATATACAGGTAAAGGGCAAGTCTGACCAACGCACATTCGAAAATTTTTAACACACAAATGTGAACTACTATAGAATTGCATGTTTTTTGACATTTGATGTTATTGAAAATACTTTTGGATAGAAACTTAAATAATAACCAATATTACCGGTATTTTAATTAATCTTAATTTTAATCTTTCTAGCTCACAAAAATGATTATTTAAGAGATCTGCGCTCATATTTTTTACCTCTTTTTTTTACACAATTCGCCTAACGGGACAGGTCAATAATGAGACTACCAGATCACAAATTTTACATTAAATTTTTAGCTTGCTAAAAATAAGACTAGTAGTTTTAAATTTTACACATCAATATTTACCTTGTAAAAATAAAGACTATTTTTCCCACATCTCTTTATCTTAAGATTTATTTCGGAAAATTTTCAAATAGACAAACCAAGTAAAAACAATGAAAAAAACGAGCATTTATTAGCAAATTTACAAATGTGACTAGTTAAAAGATATGATAAATCTGTAAACTTTGGTAAAGAAAAAAACTTTTCCAAAAATTTTAGGAATAGTCTTTATTCTTACAAGGTAAATATTGATGTGTAAAATTTAAAACTACTAGTCTTATTTTTAACAAGCTAAAAATTTAATGTTAATTGTAATGTTAAATTTGTGATCTGGTAGTCTCATTTTTGACCTGCCCCAATTAATTTTAATTTTTTTTGGAAGAGCACGATAAGCTCTTTAAAAAAACATGGGTCTTAACAACAAAATTTTAAAAATCACAAGAATTCATAATCGCTAAAAGATTTCAACAAATTAACTTATGCTAAGGTGGTCCAAATCATAAACTTCCGTTTTTTATAAATGATTTTCATAAATTTTTTTTTTGATTTTTTTCAAAACTCATTGATCATAGAAAATTTAAAATAAAAAAGGGGGGCCTTTATTATCTAATTATCGAGCAATTTTAGTTTTTAAAACTGCTATTTTTATGTTTTTTTTTAATTAAAATATGATGCGAAAAAAAAATTTTTTTTTTGCTAATTTTTTTTTTATTTTAAATGGCATAAATGAATTAACAATATCTAAATATAAGCAAAATTTTACAACTTTTTTTTTTAAGTTCTATTTTATCTTAAAAATACCTATTTTTCAGCGTTTTTTAAAAACTATGTAGTCCTTCATTTTGTTGATATCCTTATATCTTTTTCTAAAATTATATTATTAAGATGTTCTTCAAACAATTTTCGGTGCAAGGCCTAGTGCAACAGTCATAAAACACAATAATATCAAATTTTTTAACACAAATTTTTTTTTAACAATTTTATAGTATTAAAGCAAAGAAAATAAATCATTTTTTGAAAAAAAAAACACAAAAATTCTTAAATAGATATATCTTTAAAAGATGCTTATTAAATATTTAAATATATATCTTATAATTTCTTTTTTTTTCCAATGTAAAAAGATGGTGAAGAAATTTTTTGCGATTCGCCATGTTAGAGTATTTGTACATGAGGTTTTCCAAAAATACCTTCTCCAAAGAAACTTTCATAGAGAACCGATCAAAAAGTGACACTAAATGCTAAAATTCAAACAAGAGATTCGTAAACAAAAGCCAAAAGTATTTTTAAAAAAAGTAAAATCAGATGAAAAAGAGCTACTTTTAAAAATTACTAACAAACAAGAAATAATTTAAAATGGCAAGATTTTTTTTCTATTTTAATTTTTAAAAAAAATTATATTACAAAATTTAACATGAGAATGAATTGTAAAAAAATTAAATTGCGCAATTAAAAAATTTTGAAAATGTAAAATAGAAAAAATATCTTGCCAAATACATAAAAAACATTTTTTTTAAATTGGGTAATACTTTTTTTGACCAAATTCGTAAGCTTTAATGATTAAAGACATCAAAATAGATTCATTAGACATAATAAATTAGTAAAAAAAATTAATTATTTTATTATTTTGGTTAGCCAGTTGGTTAACCAAAGAAAAAAAAGGCAAATGTTACTAGAAATTTCAGGTTAAAATTTTTGCAACTATTGATTGTTTACTGTTTATTTTGATGAATGATTTAGAATTTTATTTTCATTTAAATGAGAGTAGAATGTGAGAGTTGAATGAAAAAAAGAATTTTTGAAACATTTTGGTATATACTTAGTAAAAAAAAAGTAAATGAGGCAATAGGAGGTTATAAACCAATAAAATTATATAATTAAAGTATAAATTAGATTTTTAATTATTATTAGATTCACTTCAAAAGTTTTACAAATCTTAAATAAAAATTGTCTTAAATTTATTTATTTAGAAACTTATAACGTAAAACCTTGCAAAGATATGCGGCATTTTAATTAGACATTTGAGGTATCGTCAACGAACGACCTAAATCTCAGCCAAGTTCAAAAAGAAACTTTTTCATCCTCGATCGAAAAATATAAATAGAATTGAAAGGCGAGTTCTTTTTGAGTCGATTGGCTTCTATTAGCAACCAGTTGGCTTATGAAAAGAGGGTGGCCCCCCCTTTTTTTGTCTTTTTGCCCTATTTGCAAAACTTTTACATGTATTTCGAGGTCTATTGAATGTCTATTAGAGTTTAATTAGCCTACAGTAGATACTACTTGTATTCTTTTCGATTCTAAAAAAGGGGCTCCCCTCTTTTTGGTCTTTTTGTCATTTTTGCAATTCTTAAAAATATAAATATTAAAGACAAAAGGGCTGACAGAACGTGGACGAGCTTTTATAATTTGATAATTTTCGAATGTTTTGATCTAGGAATGAGGAAGTTAAACCGACGTCGACGGCCGAAATCTGATAGGTTGTGGGAACCGTCTCATCTTTGAAATTATTTTGGCAAATAACTTCTAATGGAAGCTAATTGACCACCGATGGATCTAAAAATACATAGCAAAAGATTGCACATAGGACAAATAGACATTGCAAATAGTTAAATTTTATGTGACCAAGAAAAAAAAAATGGCCACCAAAAATATTTCTTTGGGTCATATAAAATTCTTTATTTTATACAGACAAAATTTTTTTTTGTTCTTTTTTGATAGAAAAAGATACATTAATAAAACAGTAAAGCTAATGAAATTTTGAACACAAATTTTGAAGACTTAACCAACAAGTGAAACAAACTATGCTGCTTAAGATAATAAAATTGCATCAAAATGAAATATTTGACGAACTTTTGTCTTGGATTAAACAATTTTAAATAAAAAAAAAGTATGGCCGAGGCCGAATCGCCGTATAAAAAACGTTATTTGAGTGTCTAGTAAGCTTATTGAACTATTTTGCAGGCTAAAATTTCTGTTCTGAATAAAAATTCCAAATTAATTTTAAATAAATCAACAAAATAACAGCGAAAGAGATAAAAAAAAAGTTCTTAAAATGAGTACTTATGTTTTTTTCATTGTAGTCGTTAATTATTATATGAGTCTGTTTTACTTATAAAATGGTTAACCAGTTAACCAGATATTTCAAAATCGGTTAACCGGTTATTAACCGTTAACCGGAATGGTTAACCACTAAACATCCCTACAATAGATTCGAATTTAAGAAATTATTTTAAATTTTAGAGATAAAATATACTGGCAATAGATCCTGATTAATCCTTTTCAACACTTCAAAAAAATTATATTTTCTTAATTTGCTAAGAAAAAACTAAACTTCCTTCTTTCATAAACACCAGATTCGAACGGAAATCAATCGGTCTGCTTTTGAGAGTAAAATCTTTAAACCTTCAAGTAAAAAAAGTCGCTCAGCTTTTTGATTTTGAGAGAATCATTAAAGGTTCAACTCAACATCATGACTAAGGGTTATAAACTGAAAATATCAGTTTTTTTGTTATTATTTTTTTATCTCTCTAAGAAAGGCTTTCATATCAATTCTTTAAAAGTTTTAGTTAGAATAAAAAATATATGAAAAATTTAAAAAAATACAATTTGATTTTTCTTTTTTCTTGAGAACGAAAGTTGTAAAAATTTTTACACTAGAAGCACCAAAATTTTTTATACCTGATTTTTGAGTTTAGTGATTAGGTAGACACATTTTTAAATTTAATTAGAACAATTAGATTTCTCTTAATTTTTTTAATTTTCCTCCAAAAATGGTAAAGTTAGCAAAAAATGGACCTTAAAATCAGAATTCCTTTATATTCAAAAAAGCGGAAAACTTTTAAAGTTTATTTTTCAATGATTCAAAAGTAGACTCAAAAGACAAAAATGACTTTTAATTTTTACATTAAATCCATTAACTTTAGCCGAAATCCTAATTTTTTGATTTTTAAAAACAATTCCTTTCAAGTCTTTCTTCTATTTTAAGAATCGACTCGAGTCAAAGTCAGTAAAATAATTTAGACTCAGACTTTAGCCTGATTCAATTTTTATCATAATAAATATTCAAAAATAAGTGAATTGAGTCTGACTCGAGTCAACGTTTGCGAACTCTAGGCTAAACCGAACGAAAAAGAAGCTCAATCAGATATTGCGCCAAAATACCAATGAAAAGATCTAAATTATTTGTATGTTACGAGGTATGCATTGCAAGCGTTTTTTAGCAAAGTTAAGGATCTTTAATTCAGGTCATTCCTTCAGTAAATAAAGTCTCGTTACGCGCGTATAAAACTCTTCGTGTGTCTTAATAATACAATTTTAGTTGCCCAAATTATAGAAAAATTTAGTATTATTTTTTTAGGCTATGTACATTAAATTTAAATCAATTTCATTTCAATTTATACAGATTCAAATAACTTTGTAACTGATAAAATTTTTCTTTAAATTGCTTTTAAGTGTTATAATTTTATAACAACTAAAAAAAAATATAGGCCTTAAACCAAAAAAAAAGCTGCATAATGCCAATTGAAACGTTTTCAATTTTGTAAAAGTTTCTTTTTGCAAAGAGATATTCTTTTTGTAGTCTCCTTTTAAGATAAAGAGTGATTTAGATGGGTTCCACTCAATTACCACCAAATTAGAATAATTTTTAGAATTTATTGGTAAAAAGGAACTTGGCTGCTTGATTTTTTTTTGCTTACATTGCCAGGGCTTTAAATATTAAATTTCATAATAAAAATCGACATAAATTAAGTTTATTCATTTTAAAATCCATTTAATTCAAATTAAGGATAAAGATTGAAGCCGATTAAATAGGGCAAACATAGGGTGATCGATAATTTTTTTTTCATTTTCATATTCTACGAACCTTGTTCTACAGTACAAATTAAAACCTCTTCCTCTGAAGAAAACATTTAATAAAAACTAATATTTTTTAACTCTTCCTTTCCTGAGAAAGGAAAGGAAAAGAAGAGGAAGAGTCGAAGAAGAGTTGAGGAAGAGAAAAAGAAACGTACAAGTTAGTTTTAATTTGTACTGTACAACATAAAAAAAAAATTTAATAAATTTATCGTACGGAAGTTTATGATTTGGGCCACCTTAGAATTAGACCATTTTACTATATAGATAAATAACACCCATCGAAATTTATTTCGGGTAAGTTAATTAAATAAATTTCAGTTCTGCAATCTTCATTAAAAACTGAATCAGTACAAAAAATCTGCACAAAACTCTCAAGATGATATTTTAAAATAAACCACATTTTTTAAACCACAAAAACAAACTAGTGTTGGTTTCCGCGTAAAGCGGCCACTGAACCACAAAAATAGGTGATGGCGATTTGATTTCAGGCAATCTTAAAAATATTAAGATTGTCTGAAATACAATAGATTACGAAATTTTTCACACTAGATTCTTTAACCGTATTTCCTAAAATACAAGCAAATAAATCAAATAAAGTAAAAATTTTGACATAAATAGTGACAAATTTCTTCTATTTCTTCTTAGGTTACCTTTATTTGTGGAAATAAGATATTAAAAATTTTGCCATTAATTCTCTTATAACTTAGAGGAGTTATTAGGCTCCAAAAACACCGAAAATCGGACAACCGTTTTTTATTTGGGGCTTTATAAAAAAATTTTTTTTCTTGATGTCATAAAGCTACAAATTATTTTATAGCGGTCCATTGGTCGCCATCCATAGATACCAACACTAGAAATAACAATTTTTAAATTGCAACATTTTATAAAAATGTATGTAAAATTTTATAAAACACAAAAAATTAAACCATTATTTACAAAATAAATGTTCGGTCCAAAGTTTAATGCCAATAATGTTATCGATTTCATCAAAATAAACTTTTTCTAAATCTTTTTTTTTATAAATTTCTCTGAAATTAAAACAACATTCAAAAGCAGTCCTATTGTATTGGAGCAAGTTCATCATTTTAGAATGATCACGTAAAATTTGTAGAAGCTTATTTTCATCATTTTGAATACAACATCTTTTTAATTTCTGAAGAAGTTTTTCTAAAAATAAAATTGTCAATTTATCGGTCTCGATTGTTAATGGAATGGGAACAGTTTCGGGAGATAATCGTTGCCAGTATCTGTAATGACCATCTTAAAAAAAATAAATTATATTTTGAAATTTAAGCTTAAATTTAAAAACAATTATTTAGATAAAAAATTTATAATCTCACGGGTCATTCACCAATTTCAAAAATGAACGTTTATAATCGACAATTCGTTTTAATGAATCATGAGAACCAAATATCAATTTTAAAATAGTCAATTATCATTTTAAATTAAAAAATTTTTTTCGTGTAATAACAAAAATCTTAATTTTTTAGAGTAAACCTGTCTACCGATATTGATAGTTATTAGGGTGTCATTTATTGGTACAGAAAAAAATAAAAAATTATACAGAAAGTTTTGCATTTATACATAAGTTTTATTTTTTTTATACATAACATTATAAAATTTTTTTTATACAGAAAAATTTCAGTTTAAATACAAAACTTTTATTTTAAATGTACACTTGTAAAAATGAAAAGAGTCACAAATCTTTTTGATTCGGACAGATCTTACGATGACGATGAAGACGTAGGAGCACTTAATCTGGATGATTCTATAGCAGAAATAAGCTTAAATTTATCTCAATCTACTGACCAAGAAGATGAAATTAAAGAAAAACAAAGGAAAACTTTTGAATGGAACCTAATTGGGAATTTCGATTCAGATGAGCATTTGAAAGTTTTTTTTAAATCGGCTAAATTTAAGACACGCACTACTCAAACCAATCATGATAATATTTGTGTTTGTGATCGGTTAAATCAGCATAAGATGAATGTAAAAATAAATGTGTACAAGAAAATTATTTTTATGAATCTTATAAAAAAATATTTTTTAATGTATAATTATATTTTTTATCTGTACAAAAAAATAAAAAATTTGTATAAATAACATTTTCTCATTGTTATTATAAGTGGAATTTTTTAGATTTTATATTTAAATTTTTAAATTGCATATTTTGCTCTCTAAAAAAAATTTTACGCTCACGTGGAGCAAAATAAATGCATTAGAATGCTAAGAAATAATAATAAATTTATTTTTTAGGGCTCTGTACAGTAAATTTCAATTCGTCATTTCAATTGATGCAAATTCAAATATCTTTAGAACGGTAAGTGATAAAATTATTCTGTAAATTGCTACAAAATGTAACAATTTCGCTACACCCAAAAATATAGGTCTGCAAAAATGTTGCAAATTGCATATAGAACATTTTCTAGTGACGNTGTAGCAAGATTGTTACACTTTGTAGCAATTAACAGAATAATTTTATCACTTTCCATTCAAAAGTTATAGCAATTTGAATGAATTGAAATGACGAATTGAAATTTACTGTACAGAGCCATTTTTTAGGAAAATTAAAAAAAAAATTTTTTTTAGCTTATCAGATCTTTATTTCAAGAAAAAGGTATTATTTTATAAGTTTAAATTCTTTTAGTATTGATCCTTTAATTCTTCAAAGATATTGGTTTGATGGATTTGTCTTTTTTATTATCCTTATCGAAATTTGCCTCAAAAAATGACTAATCGGCCAAGCTAATATAATTTTGTCTAAAATGGCCAAAAATACTTTGACCATATTTTGTTCTATTTGCTTTTTTCGCAACAACATAATCACTATAAGAAAGATGAACTAGATATCCAGAATAAACTTAAATGAAAAAAAGCTCAGTCTTTAAGTTTCTTAAGTTTTTAGCAAAATGAGTTTCTTTGTCAGAGTCTCTCTTCAATGAACCGGTAAAATCGACTAAAATTGGGTAAAAAATAGATAAGAAAAAAAAACTTACATGATTGATCGAAGAATGTAGACTCGTAATCATAATATCCAGTTACTTCAGATACTTTCAACATTAGTCTGTAGCAAAATTCTTTGTGGTTTAATTGAAAAGCAAGTCGGTAAGCAGGATAGCATAGCCTCATAATATATTTATCCATAACATCAACCTGATCGAAATATTGTTTACTTTCATTTAAAACAATTTCAGCTGATTTGAAATCATTTTGCTCAGCAAAATCTTCAAGTCTATTTGATAATTCTGGAAAAATTTTTTCGTAAATATCGATTTTATAGAAGCTTATCATTTTAATTTAAATCTAATTTAGAATAAACAAAATTAATTTTCTGAAATAAGTTGAAAAATGTTTAAGACGTTGTTTCTTAAGAGATTTTAAACATTCAGAGAACAATGCTTAAGAAATAAATGCTAATACTCTAAAAAACAAGAATATTTTTTTTGTTTAAAACTTGCGGTTGAGAAATTGTCCATAGGATTTTTACAACCGTCTTTACACATGTTTAAAAAAATGTCAACTTGTTAAATTAGAACGACGAATCTAGACAAATAATCTAAAAGCGAATAAATGCATTATAGAGATGATCCACTAAGGCTTTGGTTCAAAAGATAATATTAATCAAGCAATACGATTTTTTAAATTAAATTGCGTTGTTATTCTTTTGCAAAATTTTTCTTTTCCTAATTTTCGATCCTAAGTTACTTATGGCCCCAGGAAAAATTTTATGTTTTTGGAATAAAGAAAGCGAAAAGTTTTGCAAAACTTAGATTATTTATATAAATTTTTTTAATATTTTTAATAATAATAATAATAATCTATTATTAGAAACAGTAATTATAATAAGTTTCTAAAAAAAGAAATTTTTTATAAATGATTTATTAATAGTTTCTCAATTTAGAAAAAAAATATTCAAAAGCATCAAATAAATCCTTTTGTTTCCGATTTTTTATTACTTATTGAAATTTGGTCTTGGTAAATATGGTTTAGACAATTCAAATGGTACACGCATATACCAGATTATAATATTTTTTAAGTGCTTTTATTTTATAGAACGATAAAAAGGGTTCATCCTCATCGTTATTTTTCGATGGAGCTTAATCGCAAATTTTCTAATTTTCCATCGGGAAAAAGGTAATTTTTCTGAAAGGCATTCTTCTGAAACATGTAATTATTGGTTACCATAATCTCATAAGATCTCAAATAGGATTACATGTAAATATATTACAATGAAGACTGATATCTCATGAGAATATGGTAATGCAAATCTCAAATGAGATTTTGACATGGGTCTTCTTTTGAAATTTTCCTGCGTTTACTCAATAGATTTATTGATTATATTGATGATTAATAATTTAATTCTAAAGTTATAAATTCCAAGCAATCATCATCATTTCATCAACTTGCTCGTGATGATAATAAGAAAATAATTTGATAATATTTTAAATTGAATCCAAAGATGCTTTAATTTCCTTTTGAATCATTAAGCCTTGAAAAGTTCTTAAAATATTATTTTTTAGATATCATAAGACTAGAAAAAAAAAACTTTATGTTCAGAATTATGAATTTGTTAAGAAAATTAAAATACTTATTCACAGCATTTCTCCCGAATTAATTTCGGACTGTACCCGTACTCAACAAAAAAATAATAATATTAAAAAAATTTTTTTTGAAATAAAGGTTAGATACAGCACGAGTACGGGTACGATTAGGAAAAAAATTTTCAAAAAAATATAAGAATTATCATTTTTAAAGATTTAAAACTTTGGCATTAACCAAGAACTCTCTTAATTAAATGAAATGACCAAACGAAATTTTACAATGAAAATTTTGAAATATAAATTAAAGCTAAGGTTTAAAGTGCAGATTATTTTTTTATTAAATATTCAAAAATCTTCATTTTTCACTGTAAAAAGTGATTAAAAATAGCTGACGCAAAAAGCTAATATATCAATTTTATAAAAAGTAAATGAAAAACATAGCTTTAATAATAATTCATTTTTTAATCATAATAAGCAGTCATAAAATATGAATTGTGCTTAGCAAAGAAGCTAAAATTCTTAAATGAAAATATCTTTTAATTGAATTTTTGTCTAGAATTCCAGTTTTAACATTTTAAAATTGAAATTTCCGATATTTGCATGAAAACAACGGATTTGTAAAGCATGATTAAAATTTATAAGCTTTTAGATTAAAAATGGAGTTTCTGTTGACGGCTCATTTTAACGATAAATAAAAAATTACTGATTACATTTTCTGTCTTAATATTTTGGTATTAATTGATGATGAATCAAAAACAAACTTTGCAAAAAAATTAGCATAAATTTCAAAATTTCTTAATTTCATTTGATTAGCGTCTAAAGTCGTTCTTAACCTCATCGATCGGATCAGACTATAATAGGAATTTTGAATTGTTAATTTACGGATTCCTCGTTATATTTTGATCTAAATCCGACAAAATGACAAAAACTTTGAACAAATCACAAAAACAAGACCAAAAACAACTCGAAACTCAACTTCAAAACGATTTAAACGCTATTAAAAAACTAGAAAAATGGACACAAAAGATACAAGACCGCATCGAAACTAACCAACGAAAGCTAGATCAACTAATAACGACAGCGATGATTAATAATTTAAATGAAATAGTTAAACATGACACAACTGATATCATGATACCTTTAAAGACCCGAATAATCGAAAAAAGCACGTCGTGTGAAAAAACGAATCCAAGAGTTAAATTAGAGCAAATTAATTAACCGAAAAATATTTCTGATGAAAAAAATTCAAGAATTCCAAACTCTAAAGCTAGCGAACCAATGGATTTAGTACACGAAATAATTTGTACAGTAATAGAAACCAAGGTTAGAGAATATGATAAAAGATTAAGTGGTCTTGAGACGTTAAATTTAAACCATAAGAATCAGTTTATTGAAATAAGAGACTCGGTCAAAATGATAAAAACAGATTTGATGTACGTAGTGGATTCAAACTCACAAAACCATAAGACAACCAAGGACATGCTTGTTGATAGGATATTAAAAATCTAAACAAAATGTTAAAAGTTTTATAATGATATCTTTGAATTTCCACAAAGAACGAAAAACTAACAACTTAATTTTTTTCTTTTTTTTTGATTTATCCTAAGATCATATTTTTGTCACTAGAGCTAATTCTTTCTTATTTTAAGTATTTTTAAATTTAAATTATTTTATTGATATTTTGTAAAAAAAAAAAAATTGACTTTTATATTCAAATAACGTCACCTTATTTTACGGGACGTTGCGTTAGTGGTCGAAATTCGGCCTCAGCCTTAGCAAATAAATAAATAAATAATTGATGTTATTTAAAGTCTTGTCATTTATTGTTTATACAGTATTGACAAAAAGAAAGCGAACGGCATGAATTTTTTCTCTATTTCAAATTTAAAAAGTCGTCCTTTTTGAATGGATCAACATTCTGAAATAATTTTTTTTTTATTTAAAAATTGCTCATTTCC
>NTPY01000600.1:358904-372346 GCA_002922825.1 Brachionus calyciflorus | reverse complement strand
GCTCGTTCGAAAGAGGAAATGAGCAATTTTTAAATAAAAAAAAAATTATTTCAGAATGTTGATCCATTCAAAAAGGACGACTTTTTAAATTTGAAATAGAGAAAAAATTCATGCCGTTCGCTTTCTTTTTGTCAATACTGTATTTAAAATTCTATTCTCAAGATATATCTCTTTTTTTACACAAAATAGACCCTGATACTCTTTATATAAAGAAAGTATTATTAAAGTTATTGTTTTAAAACTTTCAATTTTTATAACTTCGATTTTATTTTTAGATTCGAATACAGAAAATTCTCTTGTAATCACCCCCAAGACAAAATCCCTAATATGTCAAATAAATTAGTTTACCATTCAATTTATTTTTATTTTGAAACTGTTAGAGTAAGAAACTAAAAAATTTTAAAAAATTTTGGTAACAGCTTAAAAATCAAGATAAAAATAAGATGAAATTTAAAAGAATTCTTGCAATTAGAAAAAAAATTTTATTAATCAACAAAATTATTTTTTTAAGACATCTTAGTATGATGAGCATAAATTTTTACAGTTTTACGTAAATTTACGCAACAAAAAAGTAAATTTTATATAAAAATCGGAATAGCACTGTACATTGATATCCAAATGGGGTAATTTTTCGTCTTTTATAAAAAAATTTACACAATTTTCAAAATGAAACAATATTAAATAGTAAAAAAACTCAAATTATTTTTTTTGAAATATTTTGGGGTAATATTTGCAACATCGATTAGAATATTTTTATTAAAACTAAATTACTTAAAAAACTGATTAAATTTAATTACATTAAAAAAACAATATATTTTTGATTTGCAAAATACATTAAATGTTTTAATTAAAGAAATACTGTAATGCTATCGACTTAACGTGGTACTCGTGCCCGTACCGTACCGACTGTACTCGATTTTATTTAAAAATTTTTAAAAAATTCAAAAAATTTTTATTTAGGGATGGGTACAGTTACCACTCGGTACGGGCTCAGTACGTCATGAGTTTGAATTTTTTAATAATAATTTTTAAATTTTTTTAAGTAAAAAATATTTTTTTAAAGTTAAATTAATTTCATTTAGTTTTTATGATGAATTTAATTTACCACCGTTATTTAGAATTCTAAATTTAAACGACACCTTTTTTTTAAATTAATTCAAATATTTTTAATTGAAACATTTCAAAATTGTATGTAAAATTTTATTAAAACACAAAAAATCTTGTTCCATATTTAATTTAATTTAATTAATTAAAAATGAATAAACGTCAGCTGCTTGAAGGTAGAACGCCCTTCTTTCAGCATACAATAAACGCTTGCTTCTTTAGAAATTTTTTAAGTTTGTATATAAAAAAAAAAAAAAAAAAAAAACTTTTACAAAGACGATAAAAAATAGTACAAAAATAAAAATAAAAAATAGAAGTTTTTGAAAATTTAATTAAGTTACTATATACAATTGGTTTCATTCATTTTGTGTATTTTATTTAATATAGATTTTTTATTAGTGCTCTCAGCACTGAAACTGTCGATTAATTTTTTTAAGTGTTTGTTGTGTTGGTAGTTTTTAGATAGGTACGAGTTACACAGCTTAAGGATTCTTTGTTCGACAGTGACTAGATTAGAAATAGCGTTCATTATTTTCTGGCTTGTAAATTTAGAAACTTTGAAGTTTTGTAAAACTTGGATGTCTTTTTTGATTTTAATTAGGTTTAGTTTTGACTCGCATCTTGATATTATCTCACGAAAATGTTCCGAAAATGTAAGTCCAGGGTCGAGTTTTATACCTAACAAAGTAGGATTTAACTTTTTTTGTATTGGCTGTTGGTTGATATGTAGATTTAGAGTTGAACTTAAGTAATAAGAAGCGCGATTGTAATTTCTTGCTAATACTAAATTATTGGATTTTTCAACGTTTAATTTTAAGCCTCTTCCAACTGCAAATTTGTAAATTACTGTCGTAGCTTTTTGGAGTATTTTGTTAATTGTTTTGAGTCTAGAATTGGCGAACCATATGGAAACGTTATCGGCAAATAGTGCAAAATTTAAGTTATTATGTACTTTTTTTAGTTTTTTGCCAAGATCATTGATAAATAGACCAAACAACAGCGCGCTTAAGCAACCACCTTGTGGGACACCAGACTTGATTTGCTGTTCGTTCGATTCTTGTCCATTCATTGCAATCTTAAAACTTCTGTTGTCTAAGTATGCTTGGATTCAGTAACCGAGGGTAACTGGGCATTTATCTTTTTTAGTATTTTGATAATAACCTTGTGTGGGATGGTGTCAAATGCTTTTGCAAAATCAAACAAAACTAGACCCGTTTTTTTTTTGGACTTGAAGGCTTCGGCTGTTGACTCAATGAGTCTGAAAATTATGTCTTGTGTGGACCTTTTCTTTCTAAAGCCTGATTGTTCATCAATCAGTATTTTCTTCGACTCTACCCAATCGGTGAGTCTTTGATTGATGATTTTTTTAAGGAGTTTACCAAGACAGCTTAAGAGCGAAATCGGTCTAAAAGAAGCTGGTAAGTTTGGGTCATGATTTTTTTTGTGCAACATAATTATTTTGGCCGATTTCCAACTTTCAGGGACAAAGCTGAGTTTTAAAGATGCGTTAAAAATTTTGAGAACTACCTCTTTAATATCTGGTGTAAATAGTTTAATTATTTTGTTGCTTATTAGATCGAAGCCACACGATTGTTTGTTATTTAAGTTTTTGATCGCAGTTTCGAGTTCGAGTGTGTCGATTTCTTGGTTGAACTTTTGAGTTTTGTAATAGTTGAAGTGTTCTGGTTTTGATTGAGGCGTTTCCTGGTTGTTTGAAAACGTTTTGGAAAAATGGTCAGCATATATGAAGAGGATAATACTAATTAAAGCATATTTTTGAAACATATAAATTTTTCCTTAATTTCTTAAAAATTTTTTTGTTTTTCCCTCTATCGAACGTAATAAGAGTTTTTGAAAAATAATATTTTTTAAAGGTGCTGAGAAGTTTCAAAAAGAGCCCAGTAAGTCACTTTAAATATCACTTCGAGTAGGTTCAATATTTATAAATGATTATAAAAAAGTCTTTACTTGCACAGTTCCTATTTAAAATCAAGATTGTTTAATAAAATTTTTCAGGACTTACAAAACAATATCTATAAATTAAATTTGAGTGTATTGCATTATTTTATACTCAATATATAAAACTATAATTAAAGCCTTTTGGGGAGTACAAGTGTATTTACATAATTTTTTTATTTTTGATTTGATACATGTTGAATCAATAAATTTTTTTTTTATATTTATTTGAACAAAACCCCAAAATTTTAATCCTAATATTTGAAATTAGAGTCTATTAAACTTTAACTCAACTATATCCTAATAACCAATATCAAATTTTTTAATTATCTTTACGTTTGGTATAAATAAATTAACCGTAAATTAAATAAATTTTGACGGATTTTTTTTTCACTAAAATTTAATCATGAAAACTCATAATTAATTTCAATTAAATATCAAAATTTTAATTGAAGAAGAAAATATTTTTTGGCGTGACACCATACTTGAGGATAATTTTACAAAAAAAATCTCGAAAAACTATCAAACCAAACTATCAGTTTTTTCTAGAATTTTACTAGGCTGTTGAACTTATTCTAGTAACAAAATTAAATGAAAAAATAAATAATTTATTATAATTTTTTTTGAGCAAAAACTGGAAAAGAGGTTCCTTTAGGAATAAATTTTGTTCTCTGAAAGAAATAAATTGAGCATTTTTAGAATCTTATTTGATTTTTTTTTCAAAAGCTTTAGAACCTTAATGTGAAAAAAAAATGGAAAATATTTACGATCTAGCCGAACGAGCTGTTGCATACTACGGTGAAATAAACAAGTCAAATTTTACAGACTCTATGGATGTTATTGTAATTAGACACAATAATGGTATTTTGCGCAGTACTCCATTCTATGTTCGATTCGGTAAACGGGATGTTATTAAGCCTAAAGAGAATAAAATTCGTATCGAAATAAACGATGTTTTAATAGACGATATTTTGATGACCCTAGACGAATCTGGTGAGGCATTTTTCATCGAAGATACTGAAGATAATAAAGCTTCTTTCTCAAATATAGCATCAAAAATATGCCTCACAGGGAAGCATTTGGAAGAGTCCACCAGTGTACCGTTATTGAATAATAACAGTTCTGAAAAATTTGATGATTATTTAAAAGCAGCAAATACCTTAAAAGAATTTATAATCCAAAAAAGCGAAGATTTAACTATTAATGAAAATGAGTGCGAGTCAAATCCTCCTAAATTTTTTATAGACAGTTCGGCTTCTTTTGAAACATTGAAATATAATAATGCCAGTTCTACTTATTCAGTTTTTAGTCAAGACTCAAGTTTAGATGATTCGGAATTAACCAAAATTAAGGACAAAGTCATAAAAATAGAAAAATCAAAATTTCTTAAAAATATTAATTTAACATCAGAAAAACTTAAACTATTAAATTTAAAACCAGGTTTGAATGAAATCAAGTATATTCTAAAAAATAAGATCACAAAGGCAAATATATTTTTATGGGAATCAACAGAGAAAATAGTTATTTCAGATATAGATGGTACTATTACGAAATCAGATCTTAGAGGACATATAATGTCAATGATAGGACGCGATTGGTATCAAGAAGGAGTGGTTAAGTTATTTAGATCAATTGAAAATAATGGATATAAAATAGTATATTTAAGTGCGCGCCCGATTTGTCAATGTGAATTGACAAGAAGTTTAATTAAGAATTTAACTCAATGTAGTAATCTGATGCCTATTAGCGCAGTTCTTGTTAATCCGGTTGATTTTCTAATTGCTTTTCAGTCTGAGCTTATTGATAAAAACCCAGAAGAATTTAAGATTAGTTGTTTGTATCAATTAAAATCTTTATTTGAAGAAAATGAAGAAAAAGTTGTTGATCCGTTTCATGCAGGTTTTGGCAATAAGTCAAATGACGAATTTACATATAAATCAATTGGTTTATGTGACAAGTCAATTTTTATTGTTGATTCAAGTGGTAAAATAGCTCACAATTCTCTAGGTGATTTAACTTATTCTAAGATACATGAAAATATTGATGATTTTTTTCCAAAAATTAATTAGACCGATTAATTTTAGATTTTATTTTAAGAAATTTTATTTCTTAATCTTAAATAAAATTATCATTTTTTTTATTTGTTTATTTATTTATTGATTTGATTTTTCTTAATTTATCGTTTGAATTTTACCATTCCTGAAATTATTTTTAGTCCAATTTAATTTAAACATAATCAGCTCTATCACTAAAATATGCAGTACAAATTGAAGCTAACTTGTCCGATTGTTTTACTTTTTTCTTCCTAGACTCTTTCTCTCCTTTCTCAGGAAAGTAAAAGTTTCAAATAAAAATACACTAGTTTATATTAATTGTTTTCTTCAGATGAACAAAAAACGTACAAGTTAGTTTTAATTTGTTTCTTCTGTGAGCTTATCTTGAGGTTCGGTCATTGTTTTTCATAAACAAATGCTTTTTGTAGATTTGCATGACCAGTTATCTTATTGTCGATTGTTTTCTCGTCTATTGTCTCGTCAAGCCTCAACTTATTTTCAAAGTCTCTAATTATCGAGACAAAGACTTGGTCATGACCAATGTTTAGTTAACCATTTGCTGCTATAATTTGTGAGGCTGGTGGATAGAAGGATCATTAATAAAACGGATCCTTATTTTAAAATTTTTATTTTGATATTTTTAACACTCAAAGGACCAGCTATTTTTGTCCAAAAATTTGATTAAATATAGCAATTGTTCCAAGAAAGATTGTAGCATGAGAAGTTATAAATATATGAGTCCTTTATTAAAGCTTTAGAATGAATATAAAAACATCTGAATATGAGTGATTGTTAATGAAAAAATGGCGTTTAAAATTTTGAAAAGGTGTCAAATCGACACCGCTGGTCCTTTGAGTGTTAATAATAAAAATGTTGCGATTATTTATAAAAACTCACCTTAATTAATATTTAAGAAACTCAACATTAAAAGTTAAGTTAATAGAACAAATGCATTATTTCAAAACTGATTCCTTTTTTTTTTGACTTATTCAAATATTAGATTATTCCCCTCACAGATTTCAAATATTTCATTTTTTAATTTTTGGTTCCTGACGGCCAGCTTCTTTGACAAATAAAAAAAATGGAAATTTTTAATTGAATTAATATTCTAAATGTCATTAGCGTTTACCATTTAAATCATTACAATAGAAAAAATATATGAACATTTGAACACACTGAAAAAAATAGGAAAAATTAAAAATTACACATTTTTTTAAGATTTGAAATTTCAATGAATAAATCATGTAAGTTCAAATCTTACTCAAATTGTGTTAAATATAAAATTTTTTTAAATTAAAAAAATTTTTAAAGGCTCTCGACTCCGGCTAACAGCCCTATTCCTGAGAAAAATACCCTTATAGCCTAGTTTTATTTTGAATATTGAATCCCCTGTTAACTGATATCTTCGAGTATCATTTGCGATCAGCAAACATCAATTTAAATATCTTCGAGTTGAAATTTCTTTGATTTTTCTTTAAAATTCATTCATCAACATAAAAATATAATTTTTTTAAACTGGCTAGTTAAAAAACATTTTTAATTTTATCGTTGTTCACATGCTCCTCAAATCAAAGGTAAGGTTTGCTCAACTATTTTTTTTTTAATTATCTTAAATATTTTTTTGGTCATCAATACGTGAACAAAATTTTAGGTTAAAAGATTGTTCACTAAACCTGAGAACAGGAATTGTTCACCTATTGTGTTCTCATAAACCACTAGACCCAAACAATTTTTCAAAGCAATTTGATGTATTTTGTAAATATTCTGATCAGGATAGAAAATTTTAAGCATAAATTTTTTATTGCGCTGATAAGCAATAAAATTTTTGTCGTTAAACTTGTTTTGAGAAACTTTATTTTTTGATCAAATGAAAAATCTACTCAGTGAAAAGATTTTTTTGGTGTTTAAATTTTAAATTACAATAATTATTATTATTATCATTTTTATTTATTGTGACAGCATCATAAGCAATAAATATTAAAAAAAATAAAGGACTTACAATTATTTATTGAGCTTTCAAAAGTACAAAAAATTACGTGAACTCAGGTAATTTTACGTAAATTTAGAAGAAATTATCTGGTTTTACGTAATTTTACACAATTTTACGTAGAATTTGGTACAAAAAATCGAAATAAATTTTGGTAAATTTTCGTAAAAAAAGTCATTTTAAGAAAAAAATAATAAAAAAATAACAAAAAAATTTTGAAAAATCGATTCTTTTTTTGAAAATTAAATCCATAAAAAATTTCAAAATTTTTTTAAATTTTTTTCTTAAAATGACTTATATGAATGTAAAATTTGTTCAAGGAAAAAACTTATTCAAGTTTTATGGCTTCATAAAAAATCCACATTTGAATTTTTTGCACCTATGCTTAACAATGAAGGACATTTTATTAAAAACTAAAAAAGCTAAAAAAAACTGTACATAGGAATGGAGATTCTGGAATTACCATTTAACAAATAAGCACTTTTTAAATTTTATTGAATTATTAACTCTTTTGCTGGGCCCAATATTTTCTTTTCTATTCCTAAATGTATCAAAAATAATTTTTTAAATTTTACCTTGGATGAAGTTAAATTTTAAAAATTAATTTTTTATTATAATTTTTTAACTAAAAAAAAATATTTTTTATAATAAGATTTTATTGCTTCTCTTTGTTATCCAATAAAATTCATTTATTACTTAAACATCCTCCGCTAAATGAGGTTTCTACTTTACTATACATTTTACACAGCAAATCTTTTTCTAAAAATGGGGTATTTTTTCTAAATGGGGAAAATTACGATGGAAACTTTTGAATTATATAAATAAATAAATTGAAAAAAAGCAATTTAAAAATGTAATACTAAAGAACTAAAGAATTTTTATTTGTTAGACTTAAAAAAGTCAAGTGTATACACAATCAAATCCATTTTTGAAATAAAAAATTTAGTTTTGATTTAATTTTTTTGAAATTTTTTTGAGCTTTAATAATTTTTTATAAAATTAATTCAAATGATTTTTCTTTACATTTCATGTTTATTCATTTTGAAAAAAAAACAAGTTTTTACTTTAGGTCTTTTAGGTATTTTAACCGTATTTTATTAATTTTTTTTTGTTACCAACCTGAAGGCTCTCCCGTTCGTAATTTTTAGTTATATCTTATTTAGAAACTAAAATTATTTATCTAATTAGAAAATATCATTTTACTTACACCTAAGATTAATTTCAAAATCTATTTTTAATATAGATAAATTCTTTGCAAATAAAATTAAATTTTATCATTCAATATGGCTACTTTTTTTAAAGTTCCATTTAATTTTGGTAGTGAAAATTACTATATTGAAGCAAAGGTACCGACAGCTGCGTCAAGCTCAAATAACATTATTTGTTGTGTAGATGTATCTGGTTCAATGAGCGGTAGCCCAATTCGCAATGTTTGCCAAGTACTTCGAAATATTTATAAACAAACAAAAATTGAATATCCACTCTTTACGTATAATGTGGTTGCTGACACAACAAGAACAATTAAATCGATTGAGAGTCGCGATTTAAATGCTGACGGAGGTACCAGTTTTAGCTCAATTTTTAACGCTATAAAAAATCATTTAGTCAAGAATCAAAAATCTACAACATTTATATTTATGACTGATGGTGATGCTACAGATTCTCGAGACGAACTCAAAAAATCTATTCAAATGCTTAAATTAGCCCTTAGTGTTTTACCAAAAACAATTACTATTGTTTTTCATGTAATTGGCTTCGGTAGAGTGAAAAATGAATTTTTGGAACAAATTCGAACATTTGGTAATAAAGAAGGTTTATTTCGTTACTCAACTAAATCAGAAGAGTTGCAAGATAATTTTAACGACATGTTTGAGTACGCAATGTCAGCTAGAGAATTTACTATGGTTTTGAATGGTAAACCATATGAATCAAATAGTAATGAAGAAAAAGTTGGATTTTTAATAAATGATAATTCTCTTAATGAAACAATAGCTAATGAAATCATACTCAAATCGTCAGAAGGAGAAACAAAATTGTCCTTAGAAAAATTAGATAATCCTCGTCCAATACATATTGTTCGAGCATTAAATTTAATTTCTCCTGATGATGCTGAATCAGTCAATAAAATTCGCACCTATTTAAATACAATCCCACCGAATGGTAATGCAGACTTTTTAGAAAAACTTGAGGTCGAACAAATGAAAAAAGAAATTGAAGATCGTATGATGGAATACACAAAACTATTTACCGAAATAAAAATAGGACAAGTACCTGAACAAGTGCAATTAAGATTGAATGCATTAAGACACGATGCTACATTCGCAAATGTAAAAAGAAGAAAATTATTGGAATTACGTGTAAATAAAAATGTCGACTATTTTCGTAAGACAGACATTAGCGGCATATTAGACGGCTATAAGAAAAGTATTGATCAACAAGTTTGGAATGAAATTAAAGAACAAAAAGCCGATTGGGTTTGTGTCTATTCACAAGACGACATATATGAAATGATGAGAAAATCAGCAGATAATATTATGTGTATCGGGATATTAATTGAACGTAACGAAGAAGCTATCACTAACCCAACTAAAGGTCTAAAATTGCTAAATATATCAAATACACTAATTACTTACGATTCATTTATTGCCGCGATGAATTTAGCTAAAAATTCTCAACAAAATGATTATGGACAATTTAGTCAGATAAATGATACATTTTGTATTGTAGGACAATCACGTGAAAAAATAAATGCTGTTCTACCATTGTATATTAATTATGAACATATGAAACGGATTAGAATCTTGGAAGGTATTTGGCTAGGATATTTATACACTTTAGATTCGTGTGGTTATGACAAAGAACAAGAAATTGGTTTACTAAAATTACTCTACGATATCATTATGATGCGTACAGAAACAAATCGAAGTAAACAAATAATTGATGAGCTAAAAAAGGTGTGCAGTTTTATAATAACTGAGTCTCAAGGCTTTAAAACAGCTTATGGTGAGAAAACTTATGAAAATTTTATGCAGAGTATTCATGGCAGACAAATTGGCGCATATGATTTGAGAATACCATTGATGATTGGATATTTGAAAAATGATTTAAAAAATATTTTAATACCTGTTTATTATGAGCACATTAGACGTTGTTTACATGGTAAATTAACTACAGATAAAAATGAAACGATCGAGACATTATTATACGGTGATGAAAGCGAAAGAATAAAAACTGTATCAGTTAATCCTGATTTTTCGATTCACAAAAAAAGCGAACACGATCCTGATTATGTCGAAAAAACATTTATCGACTATTTTCACGATGAAATGTTAACACCAATTGAATTAATTCCAGAAACAGTAACTGGTAAAGATCGAAAGGCTATTAAAACGGAAGCTGATGAAAAATTTTTAAAAGCGTTTCTAAACAGCAAGAATTTATCTGTACCAGTGGTTATAAAAAATATGCTTGAATTTGCTGAAATTGATAACAACTATGTTGAAAATAATCTTGACTATGAAGACTTACGAAAAGAGCTATTGATGATTTTATATTCTGATCACACTGTACCACTAAGTGTAACAAAAGCAAATATCCTTTCAACTATTGATAGAAAACTTCAAGGTATGTAATTATTACTCACTTATTAAAACTCAACTTTAAATCAATGACTGAAAATTTGACGAAAAGATGTCATATAGGGTTTTAAATCAAGATTAAATATAAAGTGCTGCTATAATACTATTAATTTAATTTATTATACGTAAAAAAATCTAAAAACGTGAAAATTAACGGATGCGTATAATTAAGTAAAAAAAAATTCTCTTCTACTGCACTCCTATCGTAGCGTACCGTAATGGCAAAACTATAGTTCTTTTTTTCAAAAAATTTATAAGAAAATAAACAAAACTTTTTGAAAATTCAAATTAGAATTTTCAAACTAGGAAGGAAAAAAATTTGAAAAATGATATTTGTATTGAATAAAATTCAAATTTCGTAATTAATCTAATTTGAAATTTTTGGCGTTTTATTCTCTAATGAAATTATTTTAAAAAAATTTTTTTAACCCTTTAACTAACAATTAGTCAAAATTTCAACACAAGTTAAAAACACGTGTATTTACATCTACATAATAAAATAAATACTGTGTGTTTTTATCTTGTGTTGCAATTTGGGCACATATTGGTAGTTAAAGGGTTAAATATTTTTAAGTTATGAAAAATTTTATTTTAGTTTAAAATTTCTGGTTTGAATTTTGCTCCCTAAATTTTTTGAAAAAAAAAATTATGGATATATAACTACGCTGGTACTACATAAAATTAGCCGCCAGCTTAGGTCGTCATGGTCAGGTTCCAAAAGTCATAGCAATATTATTTTTATATCGACTTTCGGTGATTAGTTACATAAAACTTAACGGTTCTTAAAAAAATAGGCCGACCACCAACACTAGAAAAAAATAGACAAAGCACTTTCGAATTTACAAACATCAAGATCAATTTATCGGTCTAATCTTATTTAATTTTCATATATTTATCAAAAACTTCTCTTATTTTTTTCTAAACTTTTTTTTAGGAGATCGTGATAAGTTGATTTCATTTAACTTTACACCAGAAGCAATCCAAATAATAACATATGCAATGTTAAATGCCAAAACTCTAGATGGTTTTGGTGGCTTGTTGAGAAAATATTGTCCAAAACGAAACAATCAAGTGTTTACTGAATTAATTAAAAACTTAATGAAGCCGACCGATATGAATGAAAATGTAAATAATTCATTAAATAGGGATAAATTAATTGCTTTGATGACAAACAGAGTTGGAAATTCATTTTTATATAATAACGAAATGGCAAATTTTTGCTGGCAACCATTGATGGACGTCGATATCGGTAAATTAGAAAAAGTTGTCGGAGCAGAAGAGTTTAGAAAAATCGAAAAAGAAAATCTCGGCAAAGAAGTTTTGCATTGCTATAGATGTTCATATAAAAACAATCACAATGGTTATGGAAATTATAATCCAAATATGCATTACACATTTAAATTCAGTGGTTATAGAGATAGACATTAGGAATTTTATTAATTTTAGTCAATCCCTACATCAATCAAAAAGACTTGAATATATTTCAGATTGCTTCAATCTTTATAGTTTTAAAAATTTTTAAAATTAACTAGAAAAATTTTCGTTTTTAATAAAATATATTTATTTTGATACGAAATTTTTATGAAATTTACTTTGAAAATTTTTTTTCTTAATGTTTATGCTAATTATATTTACTGATCTCTAAAAAACAGCCTTTTTAATTAATTTTAGGTTGTTCACTAGTTTCAAATACGATTTTTGATCTTAAATTCGGTTATGAAAAACTTGGAAAAAAAACAATGTACATTTAAATGAATATTCATAAATACAAAAATCCCTGTTAACGAAACTTGGTAGTAAACTTTCTTGAATTTTTAAAATTTGTATGTGAAAAGGCATTTTATACTTTTAATATTGAATATTCCAATAATACTCCTGAATCTTTATTGATTAATGGTCTACAGGGGTACCTGAGGAATAGTGATCGACACATAGGGAACATATACAGAACATATAGTCACACTTTAGATATTCTTTATCCTTAATACCTTTAAGACTTGTAAGTAACGAATAAATCTATTATGTTCTTTTTATGTGTCTTAAGTGTGAAAACTTAGGGCATTATGTCTGGGATGTTACTTAACGTGACTTTGTGTGACAAAGTGTCACTACAAAAAAAGACTAAGTGTGACTTAATATGACGGGTCTATTGCGTTATGTGAACACTGGTTCACATAATAGATGAACCAACTTACCCAACCTAAATAGGTGAACAGTAGTGTTCACTTATTAGGTGATCCTGAAATATGTGTACAAAAAGATAAAAAAAAAATTTTAAAATGATCACATCGAACAAAAAGTGTTCACCTATTAAAAATTATGATCACTTAAAAAAAGTAGAAAAAATCTACTTTGATTATGATAGAGTAATGACAACAGCGAAACCGTAATCGAAAACAGAAAAAGCAGGGATTGAATTAGATTTTGATGATATTTCATGTTAAAAAACGAAGATTGAGCTTATACATAGAGTAAAATCCATAAAAGAAACAATGATTTGACCGTTATTAAATAAATTTTTTTCGGAACTTTCTGGTAACTTCTCATTAAAAGGCAACAGATTCCGACGATAAATATACAAAAATGGGATTTGTGAAAATATAGGAAGGTTCAAGCAAAGTATTTTAATAAAATGAATTAAAAAAATGTAAAAATATCGTCTCGTAAACGTTTATCTTCAATTTTAAAAACTTTTTACAATCA
>NTPY01000600.1:262411-358821 GCA_002922825.1 Brachionus calyciflorus | reverse complement strand
ATTTTCTTAGAAACTTTTATTTTTTAGTTCACATATTTCAGGATCACCTAAAAAGTGAACACTAATGTTCATCTATTTAGGTTGGGTAAGTTGGTTCACCTATTATGTGAACCAGTGTTCACATAACGCAATAGACCCAATATGACAAAGTGTGATTTCAAAAAAAAGCCTTTTTTTTCAGACACAATGCCCTAAGTTTTCACACTTAAGACACATAAAGGGAACATATGGATTTAAATTTTGGAGTTTATTTCATTTGGCTATTATTTACTAATACCCGTTGTTTTAATAGTTTTTTCCTTAAAATTTTTTTACTGAATTTTTATTTAATTTTATATTAACCGTATTTGCTTGCTGCGAAGTGCATGCTCTTAAACCCGAAAACTAAAATTTACCCCACGCATCATCGCCAATCCCTCCCATGTTATAGTTTACCTAAAATTATATTATTCGGACAAAATTTAATTTTCAATTTTAAACGCAGCATTAACGGTTGATTTTTAAATTTAAACTCAGCGTTTAAAGACAAAAATTAAAAATTAACGCACCATGTTAGACTGAATTTCCGAAGTTTAAATTTAAGAGCAGAGTAAAATCCGAAAAAAATAAAAAAAAATTAAATTAAAAAATATGATTTTTTTAAAATAAATAAAATTTTCTTTTAAATCCCGGGTTCAAGTTCGATTTTCAGCTTTTAATCAAATTTTTTTGTATGTTTTTTTTTGATTAACATCTTGTCACATTTGAAGATTATTTTGATCCAGGAAAGGAGATATATCCCTTAGAAAAAATAAAAAATGCACTTTAAGCCTTACACAACACGTGTTTTTTTTTACGTAAAAAGAAGATAAATAAACATAAATAAGGGATATTTTTGATTTTTGTCTTTCAACGCTGAGTTCATCAACTCAACCGTAAATTGAAAGTTAAATTTTGTAACTTAGATTATTAAAGTTTAACAAAGTTGATTTTAAAACAGTCGCTTTAAAATTCTTATTATTTGTTAATAAAGTTTAGTTCATGAAACTTGTATTTTAAAACTAAATTTAAGATATTTTCAAATTTTTATTTTGAGTTTTTTAAAATTTTTTTTTTTTAATAACAGTAAAATGGAAGAAGAAATTGTAGAGAAGCTAATCGAAAAAAAACGAAAAAGTAAAGGTAAACGTCGATCCAGCTTTGCTGATGAAGCCTTACGATTAATAAACATGAGCGGCTATCAGGCGTAGGCATTAATTTTTTTTTATTTCTTTTTCAAAACTTTAAATTTTCTTAATAAAGCGAAGAGTCTGATCAGCGTCAAAAATTAGAAACTATGATAGATGCACAATATGATTTGTAATTTTTCCAATATAAAAATATTTATTCCAAAATAGCCTTTAATTTTTTTTATTAAGCATTCAAGAACAGCTAAATATTCTAAATAATAAAATGAATTCATCAAATAAAATGGCAACCAAATCAGCAGCAGCCTTGAAAAAAACTGAAGAAGAACAAGAAAATAAATTGCTTCAAATCACATCAATTAATTTATTTGATAAGCCAAAAGGCTATGAACTCTTGACAAAGGACCATAAAGAATTTTTAGACTCGCATGATATTAATGAAGAATATTTAAAAAAATTTTTAAGAGAGCTCAAAAAAAGACTTATAGTGGTTAGTCTATCAAAATTATTTATATTTTAAATAAAATTATTTAATTTTGTTTTAATTTAAGAAAAGCTGTTCTATAATGAAAGAGAACGAAAAAATGATGGAGAATCGTCAATTTATGTTTTATAACAATGACTCGAGGACAAAAAGGATTTCTAGATCGTCAAGATCCTCATTTGCATCATCTTCATTTTCGAACTCTCTTAAGCAAGTGGCAGAAAATCGAGGTATCTTTTTTCCAAAGAATTCAAAAATCTTTGCTTGCCGAAAAATTAAAAATATTTAATTTAAGATATGATTGATATTGTATTAGACTTTTTCAATACAAAATATGGCGACGAAGTATTAACAAATTGATTAATTTTTTTATTATGTAAATAAAATACTCATTTTTTAAAGCAAAATTTAATATAACTTTTATTAATAAACTTTAATTATAAATTTCTTTATTAATTTTCAACTACATAAAACTCTAACTCAATAATTTATAAAAAAACCGAAGATATATCATAAGGATAAGAACCTTGCATAAGAGAAAAATCACTAAAATATAGGAAATATTTAGAGAATATTACTACAGTGGTGGCGATTAACTTGTAACAATCGCTATTTAACGTTATCTAACGGCCTCTAACGTTTTTTTTTTTATGAAAGAAAAATAGAAAATAAACAAAAATTATTTAATAAATTCCAAATTTTTGTTTTTTTCTTTTTTAAGGAAATTTTTTAATATTTTCTAACGACATATCTAACGTCATCTAACAAAAAAAGTTAGAAGCCGTTAGATGTCGATTGGCGTTACAAGTTAATCGCCACCACTGTAATTTGAAGTTTAAGTAAATTTTTTGCTTCAAATACTTAAAACTCTTTTGACTTTTGATAGTTTTAAAAAACGTCTCTTAAAATTTACACAATTTTGAGTAAGATTTAGCTCTAATTAAGTAAAATTCACATCAAATGTGTATTTAGAATTAAACCGAAGTGGAGACTAAACCGATGGAAAGGATATTGGAGGCCAAAAACAAGTTTTTTATTAAAAGTTATATAGTCGGGAGCCATAACTTCCTTTAAGATCAACCTACATATTAACCAAGTATATCATTTAAATCAGCAAGATCTCTGCTTTAAAATGATATATAGAACATGACTATATAACTTTTAATAAAAAATTTGTTTTTGGCCTCCAATATCCTTTAGTTAAAAAGCGAAGTTCCGTCGCAAGGACAGGGTCTAGTTTTCTGTAGTGTTGTAAGTTAACTTTTGATAGTTGAATATTTATTCAACTTTTTCGCTAACTAATTAATTTCATAGTTAGAATAACATTTTACGCTTTTGATTATTTAGATTTTGAAAAGTAAATTTATTTCAAGTTAAGTTACTTTAATTATCTAGCTTCAGCTTTAAAAATTTTAAATAACTTTTTTTATCAATTTAACAAAAAAGCAACGAAATTTTTCAAAGTTGTTCTAATGACAAAAAACACCAAAAAACTAAATCCAAAAAAAATCTTAACTATTTTTGTTTAGCCCATGGGAGAGTTTATTGAGTAATTAAAGTAAAAAGCACTAAAAAGGTTTCGAAAATTAATAAAAACTTAACATTGTTTCTATTTGAAACAACCAAAAATTATAGCTTAGTTTTTAAAAACTTAACAATGAAAGTACTCATTTTAAATAAAACTTTTTAAAAAAATATTAAAAAAAATTGTAATCTAACAAATTTATAATCAGAAATTTTTTTGAAAATGGCTCATTTATTCTATGAAGACTATCTTTATAAAAAACAGAAACCAAAATCAGATGGTAAAATTGATTTATTTTTTAAAAAATTTAAAAGATAAATTTAATTTTAGATTTTTAGTTCTTGAAACATTACTCGAATACAATGAGCAACATTTAGTTAAAACAAATGCAATTCCAAATTTGTACAATGTCTCTATTCCAACTCAAGTAATTTTTGAAATGTTTGAAATCACACATTAAAATAACAAATTCAAATATAAAGGATGATGTGTGGATTTGTGGTAGAATTTTTAGTGAAAATGCCGGAAGTGGAGGAGGAAAATTAACAGAGCATAATGTTGCTATTCAAGGTTCATATGTCTGTTCAAACAGTCATTCTATTCCATTGAACTTATCACAATGCAGCGAATACTCTTTATTTCCAGGACAGGTAAACTAGTCATAAATAAAGTTATAAAGCCATAAAAAATTTATTTAATTTGATAAAATTTAAGATTGTTTTGATAAATGGAAGGAATCCTGACGGAAAGAAATTCCTATGCAAGGAAGTTTTAGAAGTAATTATTTTACAAAAAATTTTTCTATTTTGACATGACTCAAAATTCTTAACTTGTAGCCACATTACGTCAAAGAAAATCTTGACATAAAGAAAGAAATAAAAAAAGAATTTAATGATAACCGTGACAACTGTTCAAAAGAAGATAATTCGATTGATGTTCGATTAGAGATAAATGAAGATTTAATTTGTATAGTCGCAGCTGGACCTTTTCTGATGACAGGCTCAACTGAAACAAATGTAATCAGCCAACTAGCCAATGCTGTTAAAGAAAATAAGGCTCATGTTTTAATTTTGGTATTAATAAAGTCTAATTAATTAAATCTTTAAAGAAATTTAAAAAATTTTTTATAAAGTTAGGACCATTTTTAGATGTAAATCACGAATTAATAAACTCAGGAAATATTCCAATGGGCTTCGATGATTTATTACAACAAATTTTTGACGAACTAGCATCAAAATTGGGAAAGTATGCATATTAAAATTAGAAAAAATAAAAAATCTAATCTTATGATTTTCTAGCACAAGGACACAAGTTATTATTCAACCTTCAGTTAATGACGTTACTCAAGAACAGATTTATCCTGTTAATCCTTTCAGCGTTACTAATCAATTTTTAAAAAATTATGACGTAAAAACAGTTCATATTTAATTTATAAAAATTTAACTTTGTTTATTAATTTTTTTTAGAATTTTCATTTTACACAAGAGCCAAATATGATTAAAATTAATGGTATTCAATTTGCTCTAACTAGTACTGATGTCATTAAGGATTTAACTTCAATGGCAGTTTCAAAGTATTTATAAATTTCTGTTTTTTTTAAATTAGTTTAATTATAATAGAAACTTGATGATATTTATTTAGAACTACGTCAAGTGATAAACTATCTAGAAATTTTGTACATATGCTTAAACAAAAATCATTCTATCCTATTTATCCACCGCCAGATCATATATGTATTGATTATGAAGCTTGGAATAAATATGCAAGGATTTATACTCATCCAAAAATTTTTATAGCTGTTTCCGATGTCACAAAGTTTAGCAAGGTTAGACCATTTCAAAAAAAGAACAAAAAAAACTTATCAAAAAATAAATAAATATTAAAATTTAAGGAAGTGAACAACTGTACATGTATAAATCCAGGTAGACTAGTCAGAGGTACATCTACAGGAACATATGCCCAAATAACTATATCTCAAAAGAAATCTCAAGAAAATGATCAAACTCAAAATACTCAGACTCAAAACTCAGGTGTAACAGTAGTCTTTAACAAACTTTAAAAATCTAAAATTTTATATTTTTTGATAATCAACTGGAATTTTTAATTGTAAATTACAATAAATATTTTTTTTAATATTTGGTAATTTATATTTATTTTTTTTAAGAATGACCAGTAATTTGGTCTTAAAATTCCTTAGTTCCGTACTCTGTTTTTATATAAACACTTTCAAAAAAAATTTTCTTTTAACTAGGGTTGTTAAAATGGCTATTTCAAAGAAAAATTTAGAAGTTTGAAATTTTTATCTGAATACTTAATGGTAAAAGAAACTTTAATTTAATTTTCAAAAAAAGAAAGAAAAAATAATCTTTTATAAGATTATTCATTAAATGGTATTAAAAAAAAATTTTTAAACTATAATTTCATTAAATTTCAAACTTTCAAATTTTAGTTTGAAATGATCATTTTAACAACCCTACTTTTAACCAAATTTTAGTTTTATTTTTTTCAACCTCCTCTTTGTACCATTTTTGAGAAGAAATTAAACACGTAGCGCTCGTTCTACGCAATAATTTTTTTGGCAAATTTGTATTTAGTTACAAATTTGCCAAAAATATTAAACAGTACTTTTTCTAAAAAGAGTTTACTACCGTGAATTTTTCAATCATTTAGTTTTTTTTTCTTAATAATTGGCGAGATTTAAATTTAAGATTCCAAGTTACTTAATTTAAAATGTACCAAAACCTTAAGGTGTTTTCGAGTTTTCAAAAGAGCTTTTGAAGAAAAATTCTAAAATCAAATTATTTTAAAAATTTTAGATGCAGGCTTTAAGAAAATTTCAAACAAATATTTTTAGCTTTGTTAGTAAAAGTTTGAATAATTTCCAAGCTATTCGTTCGACTTCGAATTCTCAACCAGCTGAATTTATAAGCACAAATTTAGAAAATGGTCTAGGTCGTTATGTTTGTCAATTGCAAAGAGTTACATTTAAATTCTGTAAAGAACATCCAGGCAGTCGAGGTATTAGAGAATACATTGAAAATGATTTGGTTGACTTTGCGAAAAAAAATCCAGGTGTTGTTGTTTATTTACAACCAAAACGTCATAGAAAACCTAAAGTCTATGCTGAATATTGTAATTAAACTAATTTTTTTCAGAGCTAGTGATTTTTTAATTTAATTTTTTTTTAAGTGAATGGATCCACTAAAACATTAGACGTTCATCAATATCCTCGAGAAAAATTAAGCAAATGGTTAGAATTTATGAGAACTCGTAAAGGTGATACCATTGTTAGATTATTAAAAAAACAAAAAACTCATAATCCAAGCATTCAAGGAGTTTGGAATCCATTCACAAACAAAACTCCAACAACAGCTATCGAACAATTTCCATCTAAAAATTTTGAACAACCATCATCATTGGAAAAAACAGCTACTGATAAAATTCTTGAATTGTCAAAAAATAAAAACTAGAAAAAATATTTTCTTTCGACTTTCTTTAAAATAATTTGCCCTTACTTAATTCTTAAATTAAAATTAGAAATAAATTTTTTGAGTTTTATAATTTGGATTCCTTTTTTAAGTCCGGTCAAAATAGAAAATTTTTTTTTCAAGTTTGTTTTTAAAATGATACTTTTGAAAAAAAAATTGAATTCACGAGCCATGCATCGTCCCAGATTACTTTAGCTTAGCCATTTCAACTATTAAATTAAGTATTTTAATTAATATCAGATTAATATTATCTTTTTTTTTGTAAAATTATATTTCCAACTTCAAGAGCACATTTAAGGTGCTAAGAGTCCCAAAAATTTTGTCAATTCATTTACTCAATAGTTACCTTATTTAGATTCCTCAACAAAATATTTATTTGATTGATTTTTTAATTAAAAAAATTTCAAAATCAGAACAATGACTCTTTTTACTTGTGAGAGACAAATGAGTCATTATCACCGTGAATCATAAATTCAAATTTTTCATAAATTTAAAATGTCCGTTTTGTAACAATCTTTAAGATGCACAGATAAGCTTATATCTATCTGTATCATTATATCTCAAATAAAATAAGCAATTAAAATTTTTCTAAACAAACACATTAGCATACTTTGGTAATTTCAAAAACGTGATCGAGTTGAGATGCATCACACAGGTTGTTAAACAAAAAATAAATTATTTTGATTTAATTTTAAAAATCAACTTTTTTTTTGTTATTTAATTTTAGAATTTTTTTGAAATTTTTAAAGGTTTCTACTACGGTAAGTTATCAAGAATGCTAGCTAAGAAAACTTTGGTATAAATTATATGACCGTAAAAATTTCATCTGAAAACTTCCCTGAGTTTTAATATTTCTCTTCTGAGGAAAAAAGTAAGTAAATATATTTGTGACTGTTCAAATTTTGATATTTTTTTTTGCGCTAATTATTTTTTGAGGTAATTTGTTCCAATCATTTACCACCCTATTTGTCAGGAAATTATCGCGTATTTTGCATTTTTTAACAAGTTCTTTCGTTACTCTCATTGAGTGGTAAATTATATGCATTTGATCTATGTTTAACAGGGTTTGTTAAGTCGTAATCTACATTTTTACTTAAGATCTTGAAAAATTCAATTAGATCACCCCTCTTACGCCTTTCTTCTAAATTCGTTAACTTTAGAGCTTTTAACCTGGAATCATAATCTAAATGTTTCAAGTTTGGCACCAACTTTGTTGCCCGCCTTTGAACTCTCTCTAACTCCAGTTTTTCTTTTTCAAAAGTTGGATGCCAAGCCCATATCGCATATTCAATATGGGGTCTAACAAGACCTGTGTATAAATTTTTAACAATTGATTCATCGAGATATTTTAAATTTTTTGATATCATACCTAGGATTTTATTAGCCCTTGAGCAACAATATCTGGTTTGAGCTTCCCATTTCATATTATTTTGGAAAAAGACTCCAAGCTCTTTTTCGACTTCTGTTTCATTTAAAACTTGTGTTCCGAATTTGTTAAAAATTGTATATTTAAATCGGAGATTTTTCTTTCCAACATACATCACTTTGCATTTTTCTAAGTTAAGGTCTATCGACCAAGTCATTGCCCAGCTTGATATTGTGTCTATATCTTTTTGTAAATTTAAACAGTCATTCTGGTTTTTTATAACAGCTAAAATCTTTGTATCGTCGGCATTTTCGTTTTATTTATTAATAGCTCAGGAAGATCGTTAATAAAAATCAAAAACAACAAAGGACCTAGGACAGAACCTTGTTATACACCACTTGTAACTTCAAGCCATTTCGGAACTGTATCTCCTAGGACAACTCTCTGCATTCTACCCATTAGAAAACCTTTGATCCAATTTATAATTTTACCAGAAAATCCGTAAGCTTCGAGTTTATAGAGAAGAAAACGATGCGATACTCTATCGAATGCTTTTGAAAAATCCGTAAAAACAATGTCGATTTGATCATCGTTAAATAAAGCGTTCGTAATTATATCAATAGTTTCAAATAAATTTGAGCTACACGACTTATTTGGCATGAAACCATGTTGGGATTTAGTCAAAAGATTATTTTTTAATAAAAAATTTAGCATTTTTTCTTTTAAAATACGTTCCAAAATTTTACAAACAATGCTAGTTAGAGATACTGGTCGATAATTAGACGGTTGCAATTTAGACCCTTTTTTATGTAAGGCAGAAACATTGGCATACTTCCAAATTTCTGGTAAATTTCCTGTCAAATTTCTGGTAAATCTACAGAGTTTTGAAAGATCATCGTTAATGGGGAAACAACTGATTTCGAAATTTTTTTTTAAGACGAAACCACTTACCTTATCTGGCCCTAAAGCCTTATTTCCATCAAGTTTAACCAGATGCTCACTTACAAAATAATAGGGATAATCGCGATCAACCACTGTCCTACCAAACTTCATTTTAAAAATACCCTTTTGAATCCTAAATGAAATTTAGCACATGTTGATACATCTAGCATGTCAAAGAATAATTTTTTAATTTGTTAATAATCATCGAGGCGTCTAGTGTTTATGAGAACGTTTGTTCACCAAATCATCATTTTGTTCATGCATAGGTGACCTGAAATGTTCACTTAAAGTTATAAAAAATAATTAAAAAATAAGTAAGTTTCAAGGTTAATCAACAGGCTAATGTTCTTATCTATTGCTAGACTGGTTAACACTTCATTTATTCAAAATTAATAAAAATAATTATTTTTACAAATGATACAAAATTTCCAAAAAAAAATTAAAATTTTTCCTATTATTAAAATTTAATTTATCAAAAAATTTTTCCGGCTTTTTCATAAATCAAATTAATAAACATCATAAATCAACTGACAACTTAAATGTACTAAACTTTTTATACTAATTTTTTTTTTTTTCGACCAATAAAAAAATTGGATAAAACTTGGGTTTTAATGCATGCTCCTCTCAGTACGTAATGTGTGAACAAACGTTCTCATAAATCACTAGATGCGCATCGAGAGCTTAAAATATTCCAAAAGAATACTTTTTTAATCCTTAAAAGTTTATCAAAACTAAAAATTTAAATCTTTTCAAAAAATTTTTCTTTTAAATTAGATGGATTCAAGTTATGTTTTTAACTTTCAAAACTTTTTGTTGTTTTCAAAAGCTATCAAGTTTTTATGTATTTTGTTTATTTTCCATGATTTTATTCAATTTTTCACTATAATAATAAACAGTAATAAACTAGAATTTCATGCACTATTGCATAACAAAACCCATTAAAATTAAAGTTAATGTTAAGGTGAATTTTTAATTTCTAACCTTTGACCGTGTAATAAACATAAATTTTTTTAAAAAATATTTAAAATTTAATTGAAATTCAATTGAATTTTTCAATCTAATGAGACAAGGATATCAAAGTCCAAAATTCCAATTAATAATGCCTTATCAAATATTAGGGACCTGAATTTTTATATGGAAGGGATATAATTTCAACTTTTATTAAATCGTTGTTTTTATTTAATTTCAAGATAAAATTTTAAGCAGTGGAAATTTCAAATATTCAAAACTAAGAGTCTAAAGTGAAGATTTTGCGTAACAAATTACCTATTATTTATCTTTCTATTTTGAGTATGCGGTCAATATTTAATTTAAGAAAATTCTATTTGAGTCAAGTCAAGATACCTTGATCAAAATAAAGTCCTCTTATTTATTTGCAAATGCAATAATTATTAGGCTTTAAAAAGAATCCTCTTTCAATGATAAAGTTATACTATTATTAAACAACTCGGATCATTTTTTTAAGGTCAAAGTCAACAACAACAACAAAAATCTTATTCCTAATCTCGGTAATCTTTTTTGAATAATTCGAGATTAAGCTTCAACTTGTGTTATGTAACGTTACTTCAAAAATAAACATAAAAAAAATTAAGTAATTCGGAAAAAATGATTTTTGTGATTAGTTTAATTTATTTATATGTCTCTAAAATAATGAGTCCAGACTATTTTAGTCAAGGCTTTCATCCGAAAATATTTTAGACGAAAAATTTTTTTATTAAAAATTTAAGTTAATTTATTTTGTTCGTAAGTGTTCGTTGAACTAGTTTTTATTTTTTTTACTTAATTCATAAATTATCAAAGAAACTAACAACAACGAAAAATATTTCAACAAGTTGACTTCAAATTTGGCTTCAATTCTATATTAATACTCTCAATATACATATAAAACAAAAATTATTTGCAACTCTTATAATAATTTATATATTTTTATTTTTCATATATTTCTAAATTTTGTTTTTTATATTTTTTTGCGAGCAAGCAACAACACTAACAACACATAAAAAAAAAAGAGAGAGAGAGAAAAAAATGGCGTATATTTTGGTATGTCTTTGTTGTTGTTGTTGAACAAAATAAAAATATAGAGAAAAAAAACGATAAATTTCAAATTCATTTCAAAAAAAAAAAAATTTTCTTTCTATTTAAAAAAAAATTTCAAGTTAAGCCGGGTCTGAGTGAGTGAGTGAGAATAAGAGAGGGGTGATCGCTACTTATAATAACACACATACACTTAGTCGTTTTTTATGAATCTTTAGATGAAAATAAATAAAATTACACATATATACTTGCAACAAAAATAAATTCGATGATTTCGAAAAAAAAAAATTACAATTTTATTAAACATAAAGAATTTTGCAATAATTTTTTTTTTTAAATTGTTCTAAATAATCCAGTGTTTATTTTAAAAATTATTAGGAGATCATAAACTAGAACTAATAAAAAAAAAAAAAGAAAATTTTTTTTTGTTCTTGGTTCGAAAAATAATAATTTTTTGTTTCTTCTTTTCTTCCCTTTGTTTTGAAATTTATATACAACTCGATAATAAAAAGAAAAAAAGTAAAATTCCTAAATAATTTTCTTTTTTTTGAATTCTCAGCAGTTAGCAACGAATAAACACTGATAATTTATTCTTTTTTAAAATTTTTTTTTTCAGTTTTTGAATTTCTTTTCTTGAATAATAGGCTTAATATTTTTCAAAATTTTTTTTTTTCTCTTGTTTTTAAGATAGATATCAACAACAAGAACAAAAAGATATCCTGACTAGAAATTTATTTGTATGTACATAATAAAAATTAATAAATTATTGAATCGACTCGGTTAAGATAATTTTGTTTTGTTGTAATAATTAAGAAATGATGGATCAAACTGGCAGTGCAGTGAGTCATTCAAGTAATAAATCTGAATTTCTAGTTAGTGGAAAGTATCGTTTGGTGCGTAAGATCGGCTCGGGTTCATTTGGTGATATTTATTTAGGTATAAATGTAACTAATGGCGAAGAGATTGCCGTTAAACTCGAGTCAGTAAAGGCGCGTCATCCACAACTTTTATATGAAAGTAAATTGTACAAAATACTCCAGGGCGGTGTGGGAATACCTCATATACGCTGGTACGGCGTTGAAAAAGACTATAATATTTTAGTCATGGACTTGCTCGGTCCGAGCTTGGAAGATTTATTTAATTTTTGTTCGAGACGATTCACTATGAAAACTGTACTTATGTTAGCCGATCAAATGATAAGTCGTATTGAATTTGTTCATAATAAAAATTTTATACATAGAGATATTAAGCCCGATAATTTCCTAATGGGCATTGGACGTCATTGTAATAAAGTTTTTCTAATTGATTTTGGTTTGGCTAAAAAATATCGAGATAATCGTACTAGGCAGCATATTATGTACAGAGAAGATAAAAATTTGACTGGTACTGCTCGATATGCGTCCATAAATGCCCATTTGGGTATTGAACAAAGTCGGAGAGATGACATGGAATCTTTAGGTTATGTAACTATGTATTTTAATAGAGGTTCTCTACCGTGGCAAGGTCTTAAAGCCGCTACTAAAAAACAAAAATATGAAAAAATTAGCGAGAAAAAAATGAGCACTCCAGTCGAAGTTCTCTGCAAGGTAAAATTTTATTTTGTCATTTTTCTCTAAACGTTTATTTATGAACCAAAAAAAAATAATTCCTAAGGTTGGGCTTAAATGTTTAAAATTTTTGTTTATTCAATTTAAAAAGCTGTCTGAAAGAAAGTCCAATCTAATATTTTTTATTTAAATAAAATGAAAATAAAGAATATAATTTTTTGTTAAGGGTTTTCCGGCAGAATTTGCCATGTACTTAAATTATTGTCGTGGACTGCGATTTGAAGAAGGTCCAGATTACATGTATTTGCGTCAATTGTTCCGCATTTTATTTAGAACTTTAAATCACCAATATGATTACACATTTGATTGGACTATGCTTAAACAAAAAGCAGCTGCCGCGGCTATAACTTTAAATCCACAAGGAAATGTAGTTCCGAATCAAAATGGACAAAATAATGGGAGTGGTAATGGTGTTGCCGGTTTGACAACACCTGGCGCACTTGGTCAAAATGCAACTGGTTTGTCTACCAGTATGGGCAATGTAGCTGCTAATTTGACCGGATCCGGAATTTTACCGAATAACGGAGCCTCAGGTTGGTTACCTTAAAAAAAAATTATTTTTAATTTATTTAGTATTTACTCTTTTTTTTTTAATAAAACTTAAATCTATAAATATTGATTTTTTTAAACCCGTTAAAAGCCCAATTTATTGAGAACAATGAGTCTCCTACGCTGAGGACTTTGAACGAAGAAACTAATAAAGTTGAAATCAATATGAATTTATTGAATAATTTAGAAGATGATTTAATAGAAAATAATTAAAAAATAAAAGGTTTAAGTTTAATTTAAGGCTCTCACTAACTTAACTAACTTTTATCAAAGGGTTATGGGCTCTTCATTTAAAAAAAAAATGCTCAAATTAATTAATTTTGATTTATTTAAAAAAAAATATTTTCTATTTTTTTTCTATTTTATTTAAGGTGCAAAATAAAAAATAAATTAAAAAACCGAAATCAATTTTATTTCAAATATTATTTTGTAAACATCATAAAACAACAAACTTGAGGGACAATGCTTTGGTACAAGAAAATTACATCATTTATCATCACACCAAAGGCAACCATCATCATCATCATCATCATCACCATAAGAAAAAATATATTAACTTTACCAGTACGAACATCATGGAAATTTAAATAAAATTTTATTTTGAAATTAAAATTTTTTTTTATTTACATTATTAAAAATTTAACTGTCTCTATTTCTTTTTTTTTTTTATTTCTTTATCTATTTTTTTTTGGTCGGTTTTATTTTTTTTTTAAATTTGAAAAAAATTTTTTGTCATTTATCTTTTTTTTTCTCTTTTTTTTTTTGGCTCTTCTGGGATGAAATTTTTTTTGTCATTTAAAATTAAAAAAGAATTTAAATTAAATAAAGCAAATATTATAAACTAAAGTGTCTAATTTTATTTTGGATTTTAAGCAAGCTCTGAAAAAGATGGTCTAACGTTTTTTTTTATGTTATTGTTAATAATTTAATTTGTTTTAAAACCAAAGATTTACAAAAACAAATAGTGGAACTTTTCGCTTATGGTTTAAAAAACTTATTTTATAAACCATTATTTATGGCTACTTTTTGCTTTATTAGATTTTATTTTTGTTAAAAAATTAAATGTTTATATTTCTTTGAGTTTGAAAATTGACTATTATCATTTTTTTTTGTTGAATAAAATATTTATTAAAACTTTGTAACAATAAACTAAAATTTAGAAAATCTTGAATTTTTACCATATTAATGTATGTGTTTTAAATTTCTTTTGGAAATTCTTTTAATATACAGTAAAAATTAAAACTAACTTGTACGCATTTTGTTCTTCAACTCTTCCTTTCCTCTTCCTCTGAAGAAAACATTTAATAAAAACTAATATTTTTTAACGTTTTTTTTTCCTTTCCTTTCCTGAGAAAGGAAAGGAAAAGAAGAGGAATAGTCGAAGAAGAGTCGAAGAAAAGTCGAGGAAGAGGAAATGAAAAGAAACATACAAGTTAGTTTTAATTTGTACTGTAGAAAAACTTAAAGTCTTTGAAAAAAAAGGCTTTAATGAGACATTAAAATCGAAATTTCGATTTTTAACCTTTTTTGAGTAAGATTATCTTAGCTTTTTACATATATTTCCAGAGCGTTAATTATTCAAATTAGTTCTTTTAAATACCGTATTTACTCATAATTAAGAATATAAAGGCACATAAAATAAATCGAGTTCATTTTTTTCAAAAATGACTTTTCTAATACAAAATCCATTGAAAAATGAATCGAATTAGGAATAACAAAGTGAACATTTAGAAGAATAATTCGAATTATTCTTAATTTCGGCTAAATAAGGTAAGTTTTAGCCATAAATTACTTTAAAGGTTTTAAACATCTAAATCAAATCTATATGGTTTCGAAATTGTCTAAAAGTTTAATTCTTTAGTCTTTGTTTGTAAGACTTGTGATTAATTCTGACTCTGTAGATAAGGATACCCCACAGCTTATTCAAAATTTAATCTTTCAATTAACCAAATCTTATTCAAAATAGAAATAAATATTAATTATTAAATAGTGTCCGTTATTTCATGCTTTCTTTGACATCGAAGCCATCTTTTGTTGGAATAGCTTGTTTCTCACAATCAATTTTATAAGCAGTACAAACCAAAAAGTTAAAAGAAAAAAAAATCTTCTCATCACCGATGATTATAATACATACCACAGTAATGGGGTTAGATTGATAAAGGTAAAAATTGGCATTATAGCCTAGGACGAGTATATTCGCTTAGCTAGTTCGAAAAAAAAAACTATAAGAATTTTTCGACATAGGAAATGTTTGTGGAAACGAGTTGGAAATAAAATTAAACACATCCAAGTCTTTATTTATTATACGAAGTGTCTATTGACACACTATGGACTATTAAAAAAAATATTGATAAAATAAACAAATTAAATAAAAAATTTTTGTTGAAATAAGTTATTTAAGTTAAAAATGTTTTGCGTGTTCGGTTTTGAAGCGATACCCTTAACATCGTCTTATTTCTATGGTGACTATTTTGAAAAGAATAAAAAATTGGTCCGAAAATTCTTTTTCACCAGAATTGCATATCGCATATTACACATTCTCAAACATTTTTTTTTTAAATTTCAAAAAAAAAATCAAAACTAGCAAAATTTATTTTTCAGTGTAGCCGAGTGATTTAAAAATGGTCATTTAGTAACAAATAAAAAAGTAGGTAAAATCAGATTTTCAATAAATCAATCTTTTTATTATATTCAACCATAAAATAAAAAGAAATGCAAACGATCAGAAAAATGACTGGTGACGAAAACCTCTAAAATTTGTCGAAGAAATTATTGGAAAAGTAGAGGACTAAAATACTAAGGAGTAGGTCTAAATTCAGAATACAAAGACACACGCCACATAGATAAAAGAAAATGGAATGTCAAAATAGCTTTAATCAAACTTAAGAACCTAGAAATAATCAGTCAAACGTCGTCACGCCTTAAAAATGATCTTTTAAGCTACATTTATCATATTCTTAAAACCTGGAACAAAATATTTAAAAATTACCACGACCAATCGACGAGACTGTGCGAACTGCCAAAATGCAACAATCATGTCATCTATTTGAAATATTAATTTTTTTTTTTTAAATTGAATTTGAATTGAATAAATTTTAATTTCAAGTAAGGTAGCCACAATATATTTAAATAAAGCTGTTTTACTTTTTGGCATTTATCCTTCCAAAAGTTGAACTCAAAGACAATTTCAATAAACAAACGGCTACAGTTTTGAGTGAAATCAACTAAATTTCTTACTTAATATTTGCATTTTATTTTTTATTTGATAATTTTGAAATTTTCTTGTTCAAACATTTTCAAAATTAAGTATGATACTGCAAATTTAAATTTTTTTTTTTAACATTTTAATCTTAAATTTAAACCAAAGACTATTTTTTTTTTCAATTAAATATTTAATATTTCCTCGTCCATTTGATAAAATTAATTTGCATTTTTCTAACTTTAGACTTTCGAAAGAACTCTTATATATAAAAAATGTCTCTTTATGGACAATTAGTAAAACAAGAAGCAGATTACTCTGCTTTGGTCGAGGAGAAGATTCCTGAATGTCAAAAAATTGTCAATGTAAATGATCCTTTGGCACTAATGTTTTATTTTTTTTCTAAAATTTATTATGTTTTTTATTTTATTTAGGCTGGAAGGCTTCAAGAGGCAATTGAAATTTTACTTCAATTGGAAAAACAAGCTCGAGTTGCTTGTGACGCTCATTCTACAACTCGTCTCTTAGTACAAATTGTTAAATTCTGTTTTGAGCAACGCAATTTCGATGCATTAAATGAAAATATTCATTTATTGTCAAAGAGACGTTCTCAATTGAAGCAAGCAGTAACCAAAATGGTCCAAGAAGCATGCACTTATGTCGATCAAATCGATGATATGGAAACAAAACTTAAATTGATTGATACTCTAAGAACAGTGACTGCTGGTAAAATATACGTTGAGATTGAACGTGCTCGTTTGACCAGAAAATTAGCTGCTTTCAAAGAATCAGCTGGTAAAATCGACGAGGCTGCTAGTATTTTACAGGAGTTACAAGTTGAAACTTATGGTTCAATGGAGAAAAGAGAAAAAATTGAATTCTTATTGGAACAAATGAGAGTTTGTTTACTTAAAGGTGACTTTATTAGAACTCAAATAATTAGTCGTAAAATTAGTACCAGATCATTTGATGATGAAAAATTACATGTAAAGCTAACAAAAAAATTTTACTCAAATTCAATTATGTAAAAATAAAATTTTATTTTTAAGGATTTAAAATTGAAATTTTATGAATTAATGATCAAATTAGACCAACATGACTCCAATTATTTCGCTGTATGCAGACATTATAAACAAATTTATGATACACCTCAAATAAAAGAAAATAGTGCATTGATGAAAGAGGCACTTAAAAATATTGTTATTTATCTTCTACTTTCACCATATGGTAATGAACAACAAAATTTACTTCACATTATTAGTGAAGATAAAAATTTACTACAATTACCAAAATATAAGTAAGAAATTTTTTTGAAAAATTAAAAAAAAAACTGTTTAATTTTTTTTTAAATAAAAGTGAATTGGTCAAATTAATTAAAACTGATGAGGTTATAAATTGGAGAAGTTTAATTGAGCATTTTGAGCAAGATCTCAAAGTTGGCGATACTAGTTTTCCAGCTACTGATGCTTTCAAAAGTGATGAAGGTGCTAAAAGATGGTCAGATTTTAAAACAAGAATTGTAGAACATGTGAGTATCTCAAGATTCCCTTAAAATTAAATGAAACAGTCAATAATTTTTTTTTGTTATTTAAAGAACATGCGAGTCATGGCTAAATATTACACTAGAATCTCCACAAAACGAATGGCAAATTTATTAGACTTATCTGAAGATGAAACAGAAGAATTTTTGTCAAATTTAGTAACTAATAAAACTGTTAATGGTAAAATAGATCGCTTAGCTGGTATAGTTACATTTGAAAGTCATAAGGATATTAATGAGGTTTTGAATGATTGGAGTCATAATTTGGCAACATTAATGAAATCAATAAACAAGACGACTCATTTAATTAACAAAGAAGAAATGGTCCATGCCGCTAAAGTCTAAATTTTAATTCCAGTCATTTTTTTTTATTTTATATAATTGTCGTAAATATGTTTTAAAAAAAATTAAAATTTCAAAAATTTTGAATTTTTTCGATTTTGATTTTTCTATATTTAATACTATTTAATTTAAAATACTTATATTATCGACAGCTTAATACAAAAAAATCGTTTGCCTAATTAAACGATTTCGATTAAGATTTTGTTCAGATAACAAAAATAAAACTCAATCTTTATTTTTTTAATAAAATAGTCTCGAGAAAATTGACTTTTAAAAAATTTAAAAATTTAATTCTTAAATTGAAAATAACGATTCGCTTTTTCAAACCAATTATACGCCAATTTACCAACCAGAAAAAAAAATTATATTTTTTTTATTTATGACACATTATATTTTGTAAAATTCACGTGAAAATGTGTGATATCGTGTTAATCTTTATGAACATTTATGATTCTAAAATTTATAATTAGCTTTAATAAACTTTACAAGATCATCTGGTGAATGGTCAAATGAGTATCTGGCGGCAAAATAAAAAATTTAACGAAAGCCTCAAGAGTCTAACCAGTAAAAATAAAAACCCTAATGGAACACTGATTTTTTAAAACTGTTTTCATATCAAAAAAACTGCGTTGCTATCGAATTAACGTCGTATCTGTACCTGATTGCACCTTGGCACAATCTTCAAGTCACTTTTAATATAAAATCATTAAAACTTTCAACTCTTTTAAACATGTCAAATTCACTTTGGTCTTTTTGCCGTTTTAAAAAAAACTATATGAATTTGAAAAAACTTTTCAAATTTTGTATTTATCGAGCTGAGCTCTGTTTAAAAAAAAAATTTTTTAAATCAAAACGATTTATGTTTAATTTGAGATCCTCGATCAAGAAATTAGAAGAGAAAAATGATAATATACAGTACAAATTAAAAATAACTTGTACGTTTCATTCCTTTCCTCTTCCTCAACTCTTCTACGACTTTTCCTCGGCTCTTCTTCAGCTTTTCCTTTCCTCTTCCTCTTCTTTTCCTTTCTTTTCTCAGGAAAGGAAAGGTTTCAAAAAAATACGTTTCTTCAGAGGAAGAGGAAAGGAAGAGTCGAAGAAGAGTCGTGGAAGAGTTGAGGAAGAGTCGAAGAACAAAATACGTACAAGTTAGTTTTAATTTGTACTGTATTAGAAAAAAGATCAAAAAGCCAAACAGATCTCAAGCAGACCTCAAAACGGTACACAAGAAAAGATTGCAAACAAAAAGATTAAAAGGATAAAGTGTACCCAGATATAACGGATTCGAAACTTCGATTAAAATATTTTCTCTTAATCTATAATTTCTTAGTCTAAAGATTCTGTTCCTAGCTCAAATAGGTCCTATTGACGATATTTTGATTTTTGATTCTTAAGCGCGGCATCTTTTATTAAAAAGAGATTTTCAATATATTTTTCGTGAAAAAATTTCTAAATGGATTTAAGCTTAAAATTTTTCGTAGTTAAGATTGAGTTGTGTTTTTAGCTTCATATGCAATTAAGTGGACACTTAGATATACGATTTTATAAATTTGTAAAAACTTAAATTTAAAATATATTTATTTATAAATAAATTATCAAATTTTAAACAAAATAAAAATATATTCTTAAAAATTATGAAAATAAAAAACTTTCTAAAGAGAATAAAAGACTTTTCGTTGTAAATAAAGTGCGTCTAAATTAGTCAAAATTTTATCATCTTAAGAACCATTCTTTAAAAATCTAATCTAGGAAAATGAAAACGAAAATTTAAAAAATAAATAAATTAACAAAATTCAATTGACCATTTTTGCGATGCTTTATGTGGAACCCTGTTTTCAATTACGACAGCATATTTTTGATTGGGCGTCTCATCGACTAAAACATAATCTAGAACTAAATCATCACTCAAACCACTAACAATTGTTTGATCACTGGTATTCAAATACCAACTACAATTAGTTGTTTTGACATTGGGCCAAAAGGTCACTGGTGATTTAGCATTAAGACTAGATGCTGCCATACAGTGTCCACTACGAATTATCTTGTTAGCTATGCATCCATTGATCGAATAATAATACCATAATTGTTCATCATTAGCAATTTCTTTAGACAGACTTTGAACTTCAGATGAATTACTTAATGCATTACTTTTGGGCATTAAATAAAATCTAGGTCCTTTATTTATAGATTGTGGGGTTCTATTAGCATTATTCAATCGACCTTTTATACTACTATTCTTAATTCGTTTTTGATTCTCTTCAATTTGTTCCTTGAGTGAATTTTGGCTTGTAAAATCAACAGCCTGTAGAACTAGACCAGTTGATTGATTAACTATGTAAAAATAACCAGTTCTATTTGTTAAATCAGCTTGAATATTCAATCTCTCAGTTGAAATATTAATAAAATCATGAATTTCTTGTATGAATAATTCGTTTTTTACTTTTTTCATTTGATCCTCACGACTTATGAAATTTCTAGAAGAGCGATTTTTTTCATTTTCATTTTTATTCTGAGTGACGTTATAGAGTGTCACATGATTTGCCGACCAGCTAATCGGTCTATAACGATCAGCCGAAAAAGTCAATGATAACAATGAAGGATTAAGAGTATCATTGAAAAAATTCGATCCATTCGAAACATTTCCATTACTTAGTCCATTTAAAGTGTTAGTTATAGTTGACAGAGTATTATTTTCCCTATAGAATAGAACTACTCGATGTATCAAGTCCAATAAAATAGCACTTATTTGAATTAATTGTAATTGTCTTGTAAATAATTTATAAGAAACAAAATCATATTTGACATATTTATAGTAATTTTTAAGTAAATTGACACCAATGAATGAGTCATTGGTAGATGGCGTTATTGATAAAACACTTGTTTTCCAATTTGGTTCGCAATAACCCGATTTACTAGTGATCAACCAGTTCAGTCTAAATAAACTTTGTTCTAAATCTTTTAGAACAACTGAAGAATTTAAATTATTAATTAAATTATTAAATTCAATGTGATATTTTAAAGCATCGCTTTCATGATTATTTTTATTGGATAATTTTGTCCAATGTCTAAATAGTGTATCGAAATGATAGGATATTTTTTCAACTTCAAGTTCTATTTCATTATAATCAAAATTGTTTATAATCTCATGTGTTTGATTAAGTTGAAGTTTCAATTGCTTTTGAAAATTTGTCTCTAAATTAGAGAGTGAAGAAGCAGCTGATAATTGGGTATTTTGTTGTCCTGGTAAGGCAAGATAATTAGATTTGTTAGTCTCAATTTGTTGATCAGTGATAGTTATGTTAGGTTGTGAGCCACTTTCTTTTGATTTAGAACGATGCGTCAAAAAACCTCTAAAACTTTTAGATTTTTTTTTATCTTCTTTAACTGACAAATTATCCCTTTCGTTATTAACACGTAATAAAGGCGATGCTGGTTGAGAAAAACTTAAATTTTTGTCATCTTCCAGGTTTTCTAATAGCTTTTTCAATTGAGCTTCTTGTTTAAGAGCTCTTGAAGTATCTAACAATTTGGTCAATTCATTTATAAAATCACTGTTTCTTTTGAGATTATAATCAATGTGACCTAAGGCAGTTTGAACCAAATTAGTCAAATTAGCCTCATTTAAATTAAACCATTGACATGGACTATTATGACTTATAAACTCAACAATGTTATTCAAAATTTCTTTGAAGTCAGTTTCGATAATTTCGGGTTCATTTGAAGTTAATTTAAAAGATTGATTTCTTCGTGGTAGACGTGAGGATAATGGACGTTTAAGACCATCTGTTTCTAAATTGTTATCATTGTTTTCTAAATTCGATTCGGTATTTATTATAGAGTCATTTTTTTGACAAACATAAAGCTTAATGTCATCAAAAGACTGTAAAATATTTATATTGGCACGACGAATTGCATGATTCGCATCATGCTTACATGAAACAGTTCGAATTAATCGATCACATTGTAAATTGGTTGAAAACGATGGATCTTTTTCTTTTTCTTCTTTTAATTTTGAGGTCAGTTGTTTTGAAAGCATTATGTTCTTCTATTTTAAAAATAACAAACTGAATTTAACTTATTAATCAATCTAGAAAATAAACAAAAAAAAATTCTTATTATAAAGAAACTTGCATTGAGAAATTAATTATCTCTGAAATAAGATACATTTTTATAGATTTCAAATCTTAAAACACCAGTTTTTACTCCCTAAACCCTATAATATTTTTTTTGGTATATAAAAATTTCTTTCAATAAACAAAATTATATTTAATCGAATGAAATTGTAACTTAAACCAATGCCAAACGGTATACTGTTAAATTTAACACATTTGATCTAATTACGGCAACAGTTTCCGGCGCAATAGATGACGATTCATGTTAAATTTCTATTTAAATTTTTATAGTAGGCTTCATCAAGAAAATAATTTAAAATTAGGCTAAAAATTAAAGAAAAATTTTGTTTCAGTTGCATGATTTATTGTGAGAAAAAAAGATTAATTTAAAATAAGTTTAATACGATTTTTAAATAAGGCACCATTTTTGAATATTTCTGTCTAATTTTGCCCAGAATTACGGATTATATTAAGAGAAGAAGCCTTTATGTTTACCGTAAATATTTTTTTAAAGTATTAGTACTTAAAGGTTAAGAACTGTGGATTAAAAATTGTTTTTTGGTATATCGATTGAATATTGACAAATTTAATAGATTTTACGAATCATAAAATAAATGTCCAAACATCAAAAACTTGCTAGACAAATTTTCTGATGTTTAGTGCGACCTTTAAAAATACAAATATTTACGGTAAAAACTTAGTTTTTTAAATGAATCAAGCCTCAAGGTAAGTCAAGAGTTGGACTTGAAGAATTTCAAGCGACATAAACGAATAACATTTTGCCTAAAAAACAAAAAAAAATGAACTTATCATTTAAGAAAGCTTAAATAACCAAAATGGTATTAAAACTCTTCAAGTAATAAAATCAATTTAAAATATAAAATTTTAAGAAGCTTATTATCTAATTTTATAGAGTTTTATTAAAATTAATCAAAATAGTAATATCAAATGCTTTATTAAATAATTCTACTTTGTTCATGTTCTCTAAAAATATGAAACATAAACAAAATACTAGTTTACCAAATTGGCAATTAAATTAATCGAAATCTTTATCCTAATGTCTATTCTAAACGTAAAATCGTACATGATTTATAGATATTATTTATTTGAAAAATTAAAAACTCAACTATCAAGCTTTAATTTTGGAACAAAAAACAACAACAACTTGATGTCTTTATTTAACTTGAATATTTATCTATTCATAAATTTCAATGACATAAACTACTATTTATTTTTCAAGTTTAAGCGTTTTTTATCTAATTTTTTTTTGAAATTTATTGTTGATATTTAAATTATCTCTTTTTTTTGAAATTTAAAATGTTTTAAAAACTCAAAGCTAACAAATAATTACTGAACAAAAAAAAAATTGCTTTAAACTTTGTTTTAATAACAAAAACAAGATAATTCTTCAACTCATTGACGTAAATGATTCTAGTGAGGTAAATTCTTATATAGCATTTAAGAACGCTTTAATAACCAATTCTTCTTGGATAGAAAAAAAAAATTTATATCCGTACAAGAAAAATAAGAAATCTAATTGAGGAGGTCTTTACCTGACTTTTTCCTTTAATACAATATATCTTTAATTTAGTTAAAATAATTTTTTTTTGCGGGTTTATTAAAAAAAAATTTCCTGTCAAAACAAATTTTGCGTTTTAGAACCAACATAACTTAATACAAAAATCGATTTCTATTATTTTCTAGCAACAACAGAAAAAAGTTTTTAGCATCGATAACTGTTAAATTGTTTGTTATTTTAGTGGCCCGAATTCAAAAATTCTAACAATAACAAATATAAAAAAATAAATGCTTAGATTATGCTTTATTTTTTTTGTGTTTAGTTCGTTTTCCTCCTAAAAAACTAACTCCTCTAAACTGCAATCATTATAAAAAAATACACACATTTTTTATGATTTAGATCATAAAACATTTCAAATAAGGTAAAAAAACTTTGGTTCTAAACATAAGTATGCCAAGAGATTTATTTATTTCTATTTTTCTTCCCTAAGTATTCCTACTACCGTTTTTAGCTTGGTTGCAGATAATTGATTATTAATTTATTGTATTAGAATAATTTTGGATCGATTTTAGCTCTTAGAAATGAGAAGAAGAAGAAGAATTCAATATTGAAATATTTCTTTAATCACTTTTTTGAAATAAAAATCTTGCAAATTTCTAATTATCTCGAAAATAAATAAGCCAGAACTTGAAATAAAAAATTCTTTATTTTCATGATAGATTTTTATCTATTCTAAACCAAGTCTGCAATTAGAAATATCTTCTTTCTTTATTTTTTTTTATTTATCTTATTCAAGTAAATTTTTTCTACTACTAAAACTTGAAAGGAACAAAAAGATTGGTAAATAAAATCTCCTAGTAAATAAAAAAAATACTCTTATTGCAATACGATCTGTATATATTAAGTTAGTTTTTCGTGCTTTAAAATTGAAATAATCATCGATATTTCAAGTTTATTTGTTCTTAAAAAAATATATATTTTATGCTAAATTCCCTCAGTAAGATTGAATTTTATCTTAATTCTACTTAGATTAATAAACAGGTAATTTGTTCTTGTGGGTTCATGTAAATTTAACTTGATGGTGGGGATTTACATTAATCAAATTTTTTTTTAAAGAAAACAATTACACAGTAATGTGTATAGGGAATTACTATCTAATTTTTTTTCGTGCGCTTTATAAAAAATTTTTTTCCTATTTAAAAAAAAAAAACTCGAGTTCTTTTTTAATTTAAATAAAATGATTATTACGACACTGAATTGCATACTTAAGGAAAAAAAATGATATAAATTAAAAAAGAGTTTTTCATGAAGTAAGTATTAAGTAACTTAATAGACTAGAGTTTTGGAGGCATCTAATCCTTTTAAATTAAAGATTAAGTCATGCCATATTCAATCGCACCCAAGCTTTTATTTTATAATACTGAAATATCATGTTCTTATAAGCAAAATTTTTGTATTAATAAAAAATAAAAAATAAAATGTAATTGTAAAGAAAAAAATAATTTTTCTTTTTTTTGTTTTTTCTTCCATAAACAATTCTACATAAATTGATTAATTACATAACACAAAAAAACGTAGCCTTAAATGATTTATTACAAGCTAAATATGTGTTCAATAAATGGCTTAAATGATTCTACAATCAGCTCAATTTTTTATACTAGTCCTAAGCATTTCATATGAAAAAAAATTATCGATTAATTTTGATTGCAAAATTTCATCAAATCGATTAGAAAACTTTTTGTTGGAAGAAATTTACAATTAAATAGAATACTTTTTAATTCTTAGTTTCATATTAACAAATCACCTCTTTTTTTTTAGCAGCTTACAACTAATAAAAGTTTTAGATTATTATAATTTTAAACAAAAGTCTTTATAAAGCAGAATTTTTATGATACTTAGCCAAAAAGAAGTATTTATTAGCCTCTTGATAGTCATGGTACAAATCTGTAATTTTGGAATTGTACCCTACGATTTTATTACTATCAAATAAGATGAAAAAAGAACAATTTTATATCAACACTATTATAAGAGATTTACGCTAAATCTATTTTAAAACGAATTTTTTTTTAAAAATTCATCGATTCAGTGGTTAATTAAAAATTTTAAATATAACTGAGGTACGATTTAATCATTCCTAAGAATATCTTGGAAATAAAAATCATTTCTATTCAGTAACATTATTCAAGAATCTTAAACGTTGGTCCTTATAAACTAATCAACTTTATTTTATTAAATTGAAAAAAAATCTAAAAATAAAGCTACAACTTTAATTTAAAAATATTTAAAATATGACTTGATTTTGATATTCTAACCAAGAGCTGAAAATTCTTAAGTCAAAAAAATTGAAAATTACTATTACATGCACTTCTGAATTTGGTAAGTTTTTTTTTTAATTAGATTTTTTTTATGTACAATTTTATTCAAAAAAGGCCAAAGAATGGAACTTATGTTTCCAATAAATTTTGCTGCAAATTAAACCTAAACTAGTCCTTTACTTAAATTCGGAGTTAAAAGCTGTTTATCTCTTTTTATTTTAACTAAATTTTTGACTAGAATCAAAGAATCATTTGGTTTAGAAAATTGAAATTTTTGCTTTTTTTCTTATTTAGAAGACAAAAGGCTAACATTGCTGAATCATGTGTGTTTACATAATTTATACTTGTCTTCTAAATTAGTAAAAAAAAACAAAATTCGATTTTTTTCAAACCATAAGTAAAAGGAAAATATGCCTAAATTAAGGTGGAATAAAAAAAGATAAACAGCTTTTAACTCCGAATTTAAGTAAAGGACTAGTTTAGGTTTAATTTGCAGCAAAATTTATTGGGAACAAAAGTTCCATTCTTTGGCCTTTTTTGAATAAAATTGTACATAAAAAAAATCTAATTAAAAAAAAACTTGCCATTTAGAATTAATTTTTATTAGTTACCCGAATTAGTTAGCCCAAAATAAATAAATAAATTATTTTGGCGCCTCTTTATTACGAAAAAGTTTATCATTTAGAATAAAACAAATAAAAGATATAACTGTTAGAATTAATACCTTAAATTCATGCAAATAAATTCTAAGTTTCTACATATATCAGGAAACTATTTTTCAAATAAAATTTTCAAATTTTATATTATTTCTAATTTAATTTTTTTTTGATTTTGTAACATAATCAACAAAAATAAACGGAAAAAGGAAAACAAAAATGTCAAGCATAATTAGATAAATGTTCCTATGAGAAACACAAGTCTTCAAAATATTTTAATGATCCAAAAAAAAATTAAAAATACAATTCCTTTTTATTTCATTCTTAAGTAGCCTTTCTAAATTAAAAAAAAAACAAAATTTTGATCAATATTTTTCTCTATGAGTCAAACTTTTTAAAGCTTCCTAATTATTTTCCGGATGAATTACAACAAAAAAAAAGTACATATTTGCATTGTTCATTTTTTGTAGCTAGGCTATTTCTATCAGCTTTTTATCAAATCAACTTTAAATTTAGCTTTATAAAAGAATGAATTTAGATTCACTTATCGATTTTGTTAAATTTAAAAAGAATAAATTAATTTTAAAAAATTGAATGTGAATGAAATCTGAAATCTTTAAAACTTGGTTAAACAACTAAAAAAAAAAAGTGTTCTAAATAATTAATAAACATGTAATTTCCTGGATTTTATCGTCTGATTTTTAAGGGAAAAAAAAAGCTTTAAAAATTGTTATAATTAAACAAGATTTTAAGTTTCATGAGAGCATAATAATTCTTTCTCAATCATGAAATTTTAGAAAATTTGTTGACTGGAAAATGGCTAAAAAGAGTGAGAAAGAAAAAAAGAAAATGATTAAGTTACTTTTAACTTATAATTTTTTTTTGTGTTATGCAAGATTGTTTGCCATCGAACAATTTTTGGTTTTTATTTCTCTTTTTTATTATTTATAAGTTAAGTTAGACGCAATTTACGGAACTGCAAGGCTTTTTTAGATTAAGAAAGCTTTAGGTTAAAATCAATTTTTACTTTTTTTTTCTTTTTAGGGAATATAAAAATAAGATAAAGTTGAATTTTACTAAAACTATATTAATTACCATTTTTCTTAATTTCTTGACTATGGTACTTTTAATTATTTAAATTCTTTTCATCAAACAAAATTTTAATTAAATACAGTTTTTAATCTTTAGTTTATTCTAATTTAAATTATTGACTTTTGTTTGTTCCCTATTGCATTTTAAATTAAGGAGAAGTTTAACCCAAAGGGAAAAAAATCAATAAAACTAATTTAAATAGTTGAAAATTGAAATTAACTGTGTTTTGAAATGGTTTTTCGGGATGTTCAGAATTTTTTGGAATTTTTTTCGTATTCGCCAACAAATTGAAAAATATGAATAATAAGAAGTGTATTTTAAACTGGTTAAACACTTTGCAACGTAAGTTTAAATAGAGAGTAATCTAAATTAAATGCAAAATTTCTAGCTCAGAGAATTTTGATAAAACATGGCTAAAGCTTTTGGAAAGTTCTTAAAAATTTCAAAGACATTCTTCTCTGTAATAAAAAGCTCTGAAAAGGATAGTTTTAAGTGGTAAATTTTAACGATATCAAACATTGAAAAAATATTACTAATAATTTAGACTCTTTTTCTACGATAGCATATGTATAATTAAAAAATAAAACTAAGTAACTTATTAAATGTATCAAAGGCGTAAAAATAAATTTATTTAATCAACTAATGTCTTGTTTAAACTTTTAGTTTTAACAACATGCGCCAAATTCAAATTTCTTGATAATTCTAAATATTCAAATATTTAGAACTTTTTTAAATTATTTTATTTTACAAAAACTCTTTATTTGATAACATGAATTTGCACTAAATTTAAGGTATTTTATATTTTTTCCCTCCGTGAAATTTTCCCCCCGTAAAATTTTCCCTCTATGTGAGTAAAATTTTGTTAACCAATCAATTCTGTCTTTTATCTATATTTATATTTATGATTAACATAATTAACAGTAGTTTTCAATATGATCTTAAATCAATTTTTCTTAAAGGTAAATCTTTTCTATCAGATTAATTTCCATTGAATACATGTTATGCCAAACTTAGGATTCTAATTTTTCTTTTTAACTGAAAAATTAATGTAAAAACCTAAACTTTAATAGATTTCCAATAAAATTCTACCTTTTTTAAGGACATTTAATCTATTGCAAATCCTCTAATATTCAAAAGTTAGACTATATATGACAAAAATTGAATGATTTTTCATAGAATACTAGGCAAGCGGATACGGTGATTGTCACAATAGTTTTATACAGTAATTCGGAAATATTTAAAAGAAAAAATTAGGTTAATAAAAATTTAAACAGGTAAAAAATTAGAACCTGAATTGAAATGCGGTTTAAGTAATATTTCTTATAGATTAAAAAAAATTATTTGATTGGTTAAGTTTTATTTAAAATAGATAAATTAAGAAAGGGAAAAAATTTAAAGAGGAAAAAAAAGGGAAAATTTTCAGGGGAAAAAATTTAAGAGGGAAAAAGCATATTGAAACTAAATTTAACATATTTTACAGATATTTTCAGTTGTTCTTATGGATATGTAACTCGACTGTAACTTTTTATCATAGGCATTGTTCAAACATCTTAAATTCAAAAGAAAGGTTATGGTTACGGTAAAAAGTTACGATTATATCGGCTGACGTTACTTTCCATAAGAACTACCGAAAATGGTAATAGTCTTATAAGCTCTAATTAAAAAATATTTAAAAAAAATAAGAGTTTGAGATTTATTTTACTCAATATTAAAAACTGTCACAGAAGAAATAAAAGCGATAGTTAGAAAACTTTTTTTGAACGATTTCTAAGTTCCTGATCATGTTCAGATGTTAGAAATTTGAAATTTCCTTTATAACTTTTGAATGAAAGGAAATGTTTAAGTCATAAATAAAACTAAAAACATAGTACATTTTCAAGATCTATCATTTTAAAGTTTTTTACGCAATTTTTGTTAAATAGTCCTCAATCAAATTATTTAGATGTTTATTCATCTTTTTATATATCTTTCCATATCTCGGTACTCATATTGCTTCATACTTAAATTTTATGATGTTTAAAAAATATTTGCTAGCATTGAAAATTAAATGCGCCTAAGTCACTTAAACTACTAAGGAAAAAAGTTTTCATCTTGTCGAAAACTTTATAGAATTTAAAAAGAATGCCTTGTTCTCATATACCGTAAAACCTTGCTTATAAGCGACTAAAAATCGCTTCTTTGAAGGGTTAAATCATACTAAAGGAAAATGAATTTGGTCTTTTGATTTCACTTCTCCGATAGACTTTAGTCTGGTTTATTCAGTAATTACAAAATTAAATTTTTTCTGCTTTTCCTTCTTCTAAAAAAAGGGGGGTTTAGGGGGACACTTATAAACAAGCTAATACGTTAAACCTTAATTATTTAGAAAAGAAAAGTAAATTTGTAATTTCGAAACTTTTCAGATGTTTTTTAGGCTTTCTTGCGAAACCAAGATTTTAGAAAAAATTTTTGAAATAAAGTGTAAAAATTTATTTATTAAAAAATTTTTCAAATAATATTTATATTTTTTGCTATAACTGTTGAAAGATTAAAAAGCTGGTACATACTTAACCAACTCTTAATTAAAGACAGATTGCTAATTGCATTAAAAGTCTGAAAACTTTCTTAATAGTTTAGATTTTTGGTTATAATCTGTTGAAATAAAATCTTAAAATTTTGATTAAACAAGTTGGTTGGTATTCAATAGGAAATTATATTGAAAAATGTATGCTTTTTTTAAAGAGATCTTACAGAGTTAAATAATTAAATAAAGAGCTTATACAATTTCAAAAATACATAAATTTATAAAAAAACAGGTTTTTATAATGTTTATAAAGCATGTAAGAAAATAACACGTACCTTAAATGGAAAAGTTAATAATTCATATAAATTAGCTAATAAATATCTAGCTGAATTTCCCAATATCAAATTACTTAACTAAGCTAATTAAACTCTATTGTGTTTAACATCTGAAAAATAAATACTGTAATAAATTCAGATAATTTAAGAGCCAATTTTTTATTCGATTAAGTATTGATTTTTTTACTTCTACATTCTTTTACAACAAGAACAAGAAAAGCAATTTTCCTTTATAATATTTTATTTTTGTTCAGTTTTAAATTTTAGGATAAGATAATTATTTGAATTGTTAAACGGAAACAAATTTCTTAAGACACAAACAAATAATACTAAATTCGAAAATATCTTACAAAATCATTTAGAATTAACTAATTATTCAACTTTAAAAATAGGCCCTTGGTTCTTTAATATGAAAATATGAATTGTTATTTTAAATGCCTAAAAAATTTATTTATCTTTAAATTAAGATATTACAACCTTAAATGTTTGATATTATTAATATCCTTAAACAATTTTTTTCTAATCAATTTCCTTTTTAAATATATATTTATAAATTTTTGGAATCTCAATTATCTATTTGAAATAAAAACACTGCGTTCAAAAAATATCTAAAAAAAAACTAGCTGATTTTTATCTAAAATAAATTAATTGCTAATATTTTTTTATTCAGTATAAAAATATGAGATAATTTTTTTTATATTAAAAAATGGTCATGCAACTATTAAGTTATGTGATTTTCTTTTTAAATCATTTTCAGGAACATTGGTTTTTTGCTTTAGCTAAACTAGACATTTAAGATATCCGCTCACGAAAATATCAATATTATATCATTTATTTATAATTTCACATTATTGTGATATTATCTTGAAGCTTTGATATTTTTAGGAAAAATACCAATTCTTCAATTTTTGTAATAATCTCAATTGAAAAACTAAAATTGAATCATTATTTGGAATTAATAAAAACATTCGTACTCGTCTTACAAAATATTCTAACTCTTATAAAAGGTAGAAAAATTGTGGGTGCAAAGAAAAAATTATGAAACTAAGTGAAACTTTAGATGTTACACCTTATCGATAATTCTGCAAAGTATCCGCAATTTGCACAAATTGCGGTTACTTTGCAGAATTAATACCTATCCGCTTGCTTAATACTCAAGGTCTTAAGCCTTGATATATTTTTAACAAAGTCCTTTTAACGTGGCTTTACTGAGTAAGCCACTTTATTTGAAAAATTAGAATTAACGTTATTGCTCGATTTTTATGACATGTAATTATTAAAAATAGTGACATGTCATAATCTTTTTAATGTTCACCTATCGCCAACTATGACAAATATACTAAAAAAACTCTCAGTTGAGAAAAAAAAAATTTGAAGTTCTATGGTTGCAAAATTTTACAGGATGTAATTTTAGGTCTATTAGAAGTTTATTGGAGTCTATTTGAGACTATTTGAAGTCTAATGGATTTTTAAAAGGGGGAAACCCCTGATAATCTGCCGATTTGACCTATTTGCAATCCTTTTACATGTAATTTAAAAAAATGAATAAAATTAATTTAAATAGTTGATATTTGAAACTAACTGTGTTTTGAAATGGTTTTTCGGGATGTTCAGAATTTTTTGAAATTTCAAGTTAAGTCATTGACTTGACAACTATTAAGAAAGCCAAAAAAAATTGAAGTCAAGTCATTGACTTCGAAAATATTCTAGCAAAAGTCAACTCAAAGACTTGACTTTCCAAAAATTAGATTTAAAGTTAAGTCATGACTTTCTTTAAAAATGACTTAAAATTTTGACTTAGGAACAAGTCTGGTCACAAGCTGGGTTAATTAGGTCTTTTAATCAAAATACAATATAAATCTTTTCGAAATTTTATTTCAAAATTTTACTTTTTCTTGACTTTGCGCCTCAATGTATCTTTTGAAAACAGAAGTTAAAAAGTAACTCAATTTTTTGCATCACAAAAATGAAAATAGAATTTTTGAAACAAGAAACTTAAATTTTTATTGGATATAAACAACATTTTAAATTAAATAATTATGAACTTTTTAAACAAGAAATAACAAAATTTTAAAATTAAAAAATTAACAATAACGATTGAAAACATCAAATTAATATTATTTTTTTTTGAACAATTATTTAAAATTAAAGTTTAACAGCTTATCATTTAAAAATTTTCCGAATTTTGAGTTGAAGATTTTCGTCTTGACTTATCAAAAGAAACATTTGGTATGATTTTACGATCAGTTATCATAATATTATTCTCGATAGGTCTCAGTATATAAGGCATGCTAATATTCGATAATGGTGTTGATGGTATTGACTTATTACTTAATAAAGTATCAATAAAGTCTTCTGAACTAGCATGTATATTCAAATAACTTTCAAAATTTATAAAGCCTTTTTTCTTTTCTGTTTGTAAACTATTTTCTCTTTCAATAGGTATCTCCAACGGCTGTCTATCTAGTTTTATTTCTTCTTGATCTTTGTGCAATTCTTCGATACCAGATTGACTTGATTCGATACTCTCTTCATCTTGAGCACTTGATTCTTCAAATACAGAATTCTCGCTTGATTCATCATCTGTCTCCACCAATTCTATTTCTTTATTTGGTTTCACATTACTTTCTTCGTCTAATTCTTTATCAACCAATCCTTTATCTAATCTTTGTAACTCATCTTTATCATGAACTTGTTTATCGTCAATTTCATCCACTTCATTTTCAGTTTCACTTGAATCTTCTTCTTCTTCCTCAAATGGGTTTTCTTGACTGGGTAAAGGAGTGCTTTCTCTGTCTAAATGAAAACCTGGAGTACCATCAAAATTTTCATCTGTTTGTATATGGCCAATTTGAGCTGATGGAATTTCTTCAATTGTTTTTTCAGATGGTATATTTTCGGCTGAAGTTTTATTTGTATGTTGATCAACTGCTAAAAGTACTGATGGTTGTAAGTTTATAGGCTCAGTTTGAGATGAATCGTTAACAACTCGAGTTATTTCTTGCATTAGGTTTTCACTTTGGGATCCATGCTCAGTTAAACTTATTCTTGAGCGTTTAGGACTTTTTTGTTGTTGTTCGTCAGTCTCATCTTCTTCATTTGCAGATTTACGTTTTGGACTTGCTTCTTCTTCTTCTTCTGATATAGTTTCTTTAGTTGGTGTTTTTTGTCTTGTTATCCTTTTTTTTACATCAGTCTTGCGTTCTTTTTTGTGTTTTGGACTTGTACGTTGTTCTTCTTCAGCCTCGGTGTCTCCAGTTGAAGTTTTTCGATAACCCCGAGATTTAGTATGTAACAACTGTGGATGTATATGAGGTGTAACACCGCCTTGGGCAATAATTACATTATTTAACAAATGATGAAGTTCCTCATCATTATTTATAGCTAATTGAATATATCTTGGAATGATTCGCTTTTTTTTTGATTTGAGAGCTATATCACCAGACAAATCTAATATTTCAGAACATAAATATTCTAGGACACTAGACATATAGATACCACCTTCTTTACTTATAATTCTATCTGGAAACATTTTTTTCATATTTTTCAAAATATAATTTACTGGAAATAAGACGCCTGATTTAGCTGATAAATTTCTTCTTTTCTTTTTTTCTATTCCCTGCGCTTTTCTTTGTTTATTCAACTCAGCTAATTTTTTACCACGTTCTTGTGGAGTAAGTTTTATTTTTTCTTTTCGAGGAAGCTCTTTTAATGTATTTGTATCAGGTCTATTTTGAACTTCTTGGTCTTCAACACGATCAGGAAAATAATTCGGATCAAAAGTTTCATCATAAATATACCGTCCATTTTCATCATAAACAATGTCTCCGTTATTGGCCATATTTTTTTCTTTGAATTTTAACAGAAATAATAATCAAAAGCTTAAAGAATTCGATATTTAAGTAAATGCTTATGATGGATAGGCTTTTAGACGAGTTAAGTATTTGGCTAATTCGTATTAAAACATAAAAAAAAAACTATTTATAGAATTTGGAGAGTCTTATTTCAAAATTTAGAAAAAAATTAGGAAGCTAAAATAGTATTTTTAGAACTTCTTTTTTTCTAAATTTTGAAACAAATTTTAAGATTAGAACAAACTAAAAATCCTAAAACAAAAACTTGGGTTTACTTTAAAAAAGACTCTATAGAAAATAAGAACACGAAATTCTTTTCAGAGTAGAAGAGAATTTTGAATTTTTAAAAAATAAATTCATGACAAAGAAACAGAAAAATTAGATGTAAAAATTTGCATGTAAGGTGCACCAAATCATAAACATAGTTAAGATTTGGCTGTTTTTGAGCCTTAATAACTCATGTCTACTCCGATAAAAATATTCCGAAAATATTTTGAATTATAGAGTTAATAATGCTTTATAAAAATTGGTTTTGATTTTGAACAATTTGTTTCATGATAACCAAAATAAAGGCTACTAAAGTTTCAAAAAAACTAAATTTTAAACGAAAAATGGGGCCATATCATTACATTGAAAAATTTTACATTGAAAAATTACATAGAAAAATTACATTGAAAAATTTTACATTGAAAAATTACATAGAAAATTTATATCGAAAATTTTACATGAAACAACGCTTTAATACGCATGCCATAATTAAAATTTTACTCTAAAATTATTTTAATTAACAAATCTTATAAGGAACTTAGTTTAAAATTTCAGAAAAAAAATGTGAATAAACTCTAATCAAATTTTAGAGTAAAATTTTAATTATGGCATGCGTATTAAAGCGTTGTTTCATGTAAAATTTTCGATGTAAATTTTCTATGTAATTTTTCAATGTAAAATTTTTCAATGTAAAATTTTTCAATGTAAATTTTCTATGTAATTTTTCAATGTAAAATTTTTCAATGTAATTTTTCAATGTAAAATTTTTCAATGTAATGATATAGAGCCCGAAAAATGACTAAATATAAAAGGTTTTTAACAAAAATACTTCAAAATAAAATAGTTTTCTAAAAAACCCAAACCATCTTCGCTAGATATTACCATTATATATTTAGATTTTTATTCAAAAAATTTCCGGAATCGCTTATCAATTGAGGAATAAAATTTAAAGATACTAATATTATTGACTTGAGGCACCTTAAATCGAATGAAAATCTTTATTCTATAATAAACACAAGGGTAAACAATAATTCTTTGTCAGAAAGTAGTTTTTATTTTTATTAAGAAATAATTAAGAAAAGATCTTAAATAAGATCTTACAATCAACTTGAAAAAAAAGTTCAACGAAGGTCTCAGTCAAACGCAACTTTAGCTAAGTTTGAATTAACAAATCTTAAAAAAAGAGAACTAGATGATATTAAATACAAAAAAACAAAGTAGTATAATATTCAAAAAAAGCGAACGGTCACAAACAAGGCATTAAATTTTTCTATTTGCAAAAAAATCAAACACATGAATAGGGTCATGAAAAATGTCTAACTCAATTTTTTGATTGAAAGAATTATGAATGGTTTGGAAAAGTTGCCTGAAGTGGTTAAAAAAGCTAAGACACCGAGTGTATACAAATTTTCAAGAGCCTTTTTTCTTTAGAAAGCTGGTATTATCAAAGCTAAATTGTTGAATCTATCTTGTAATTTTCGTTAAATCATTGAAGAAAAAAAATTTAAAAAAAAATTAAAATATTTATTTTTAAACTCAAATTTAATTAAAATTAATGAATAAAAAAAGAAGTATTAACTTTTAGAGTGTCTGAGAGTGCAAAAAATTTTTTAAAATTTGTTATTGTAGTTTTTGATCTAATGCTTTCCTCATCATTATCATCATCCTCATCAATATTTGATAAATAATATCTTAACGAATTCAAATACTTATTATGATATGAATTAAGTTGATCGCATTCTTCATTGGTCAAAATCTTTTTCGAACAATCATAAAAAATTTCATTCTTTAATTCATTGAATGAATTATCAAATATTTTAGCTTTTGGAAATGCAAAATTATTTTGGAATGAATTTAAATTTGTTGATGATTTTTGTAAAGTTAAATAAACGTTTCCAATAAGGAGATAAATTGACAATGAAAGTGAGAATGTAATTATTATATTAACAAATAAATTGACTAAAAATGGCACTTGGTCACGGCTATTATTATTATCGCTTAATTTTTTGTGATTATCAGGCATTTTTCTTGAACTGAGTATGCCAAATGTTGTCTCATCATCATTTTCATCACTTGTTGAATCACAAGATGATAAAGAGTCTGAAAAGTCGGAATCTAATTTGTTATTTTTTTTTCGAATTTCACGCATCCTTGTTTTAAAGATTTTTACAATGTCTCTTTTCAAGGTAAAAGCTATAATTTATTTTTTAAAATCAAAACATTTTAAATACTTTTTTTTATTAAAAATACTATATAAAAACCCTAAATAAAAATAATTTTTTAGCAACTAATAATATAATTTATGTGTATTTGTTTTATGAATATTATACGATTGAATTTGTCTTACTCTTAATTTTTTTCTCTGAAATTCATACCATCAAAAAAAATGCTCTTTAAAAACTTGAGTTTTTTATCAGATCTGATGAAATTTTATTTGAAATCTCTGAAGTAATTACAAATTTTAAGGGAAGGAAAAGTTTTTAAAACTGCATATTCGTAAAACCCCATTTTTTCCGGTATCAAGACGAAAATTTCGATTTTGTACCATGGTCTAATCGTGTTTTTGTATACAATTTTGATAGAAAATTGTATAAATTATGGTGGTATCCCAAAAAGTTTGGGTTACTTTTGTCACGACACCAACCGACACGAATTTTATGGCTAACCATATAAATCTAAACAAGGAAATTTCTTTAACGACTAACATTTTCTTAGGATTTTTAATCCTTTGACTATAACCTTAATCATTTTCACAATCAGCTTTAAATCAAATTTATTTTTATTAGTAGGGAAAAGTAAAATCTTGCTCATCTATCAATTTTAATATTGCTCAAAAAAATTAAGACTTAATTTCTTGTACGCTGAATTTATTAAGAGCCGATTTTTAACAAAATTTTTATATAGCGTTAATTACCGTCGGGTTTTTCGAACCCGTCTTTAATCGTCCAAAAAATAAAACACTTGCCTCGAAAAAGTGGCATTACCATTACCATTAAAATTGTCGATAAAGGTGATGGTAATGGTAACGGCAATGGAAATTGGTAATGGTAACGTTAATGGTTATAGTAATGGTCAGGTAATGGTAATAATAATAAAACTTTTTCGAGTGCTGTAGTCGTACAAAAATTTTTAATTTGATTTTTTTTTAAATATTCGATCGTTGGATTGTTATATTTTTCGAAAAAGATCAATTAATATTACAATTTTTTATTTTGAATTTTATTTGTCAAAAAAAACTACCAATAAAAATTTAAAGAAATAAGAAATTCAAATTATGTAAAATTAAGCAAAAATTTCAAAAAAAAATTAATAGTATTTCAATTCTTAAGATTATATTTAATTAAATTTAATCGATTGGCCGTCGGAACATCTATTTAGTAAAATTTACTAATAGGAACAATTGGAGTGAAATGAATATCTTTTAAAGAAAAGCTTATAGGATATTTATAGAGTTGACTTGTATCAACATACATACTCATTGGAGAAATTGAATAACATCGAATTAGTCGGAGAAAAAGACTTAAGGCTATCATATTGAAGTGATTTCCATTTCGTGTGAAGCAGAAAATTTTTCTATTAATTTCTCATATAACTCTTGGATTGAAAAACTTATTACATATTTTCTAAAATAATGTTCGTACTCAAATAAAATAAAAAACATGCTTAATCTTTTTATATTGGACATTGATTCATTTCCATACAAATTAAGTAAAAAGCATTGTAAAGACACATCCGTCAGCAGTGGTATGTAAAGTTGTTCCAATTACGCAATTCCATTTTGATAAGACCGTAAAAAGATTTGTAACACATTGATTACCAGATAAAAAGTAATAAACGAAGATTTGACTTCGGAAAAATTAAACCCATTGAACTATAAAATCACGATTACTAATGATATAGTTTTTTAAGAAGTAATAAGATTGATTTGAAATTTGAAAATTGAAATTTTTTGGTTGAACTGTTCATTCCAACTAAACGAACTGGTAATCGAATTTGCTTCTTCTTGTTTGACCAGAATGTGAAATAAAAAGTGTTTACCTTCTTTTTCAGTAGGTATTAGAGAACACTTGGAAATTTTTTGATTTTTTCATAGTTATAAAATTGTATATATACTTTATTTTTTAATTGAATTATCGTTTCAAATGTGTTGCAACATTTTTTTTATTTAAAAATACTTACAAATCATTCAATTAATGCGAGTCGAAATTAAAATAATTATATTAATTAATGTTAAATTTATTATTATTATTGGTGGTCATTCAACAATTTTTTTAAATAAAAGGTTATTTTTTTTCTTCAAACACCTAAAATTGTTGAATTACTATTAAGTGTGAAGAAATTGTTGAATTACTGTGAGCCCAAAAAAAATTAATCCTACTTAGAAATGTTTAGTTTTTGATTAATTTATATTTGACACCTTTATTTTATAAATCAGATATTCTAATGGGTATTTCAACAAATTTTTCACACCTGATAGTATTTTAACATTTTCATACATATTGATCCACCGACCGGTGAAAAGGTGGAGCCGAAATTTAAACAAAATTTTAAAAAAATTGTTGAAATACTGCAAATAATTATTAAAATAAATGATTACGATGAAGCAGAGTTGGTCAGTCAAAAAAAATGTCAAAAAGTCACAAAAGTCAATTCAAAGTTTAACTTTTACTTTCATAAATAATTTTTTGAAAGTATTTATTTAGTAAAGTAAAGTATTTATTAAAGTAAAGGCTTGACTTTGAAAAAATAATATTTAAAGTCAAGTCCAAACTTTACTTTATTTTTAAAAATAAATCTAAGTAAAGTGTTTACTTAACTTTAACTTTGTGATTTTGACTTTTGACCAACTCTGCGATGAAGGTTATACAGTATCATCTGGTGGTAAAAGACATAACCGAAAAATGAGAGGTAAAATAGTAGGTTCAGCTATTAGTGACATTAAAAATTTGAGTGCTAGATCAAGTCCATTCTCCTATTATATAGGTCAATGAGTCCAAAAGTAGATCCGAAAAAAGTATATCAACTTATCTCAACCTTTGCTAGTATCATTAGATTGTAAGAACTAAGTCCGAACATACCCAACAGATACTTTAGATCTTTTAAATTAACTGTTGAGTCTCATTTTGATTATGCGATAAGAGAAGGGAAAAACTGGCTAGCTGGTATTATTGTATCGAAGTCGCGTGAGAGAAACAATAATCGTGATAAAGCGACACGTGAAACCATAAAGCTTTTATTGCTGATATTGGTGATGCTGAACAAGATTTAGATATAGTTGAAGTCGATGGTAAAAATGGTAAAGATCAAGTAGATGATTTAAATCAAAGTTTAGTAGTAAATGAAGAAGATGTTTTGAAGAAGAAGATGATGAAAATCAGCATGAACATGATATTGAAATGGAATCAAATAATGAAAAAGAAGCAAACAATCAGCATCAAGCTGAAAGTTAGTCAAAATCATGAATAATTAATTTGTTTATATAATTTTTAATTGTACAGTTATATCATTTATAATGTTTAATTCGAGTGCTAATAATATACTACAAAATAACCAATTACAAAATATTAGTCTAAATTTTACGAAAAATCACTCTCAAAGTAATATCAATTTTGTGGCATATAACTGTTTTGGTTTTAAATCTAACCGAATTTTTATCAAAAATTAATTTCACAATATGACGTCTGTTTTTTCTCTGAGCATTGCCTAGCCCAAGAAGAAGAAATTTTATTTAAAGAATTAAGTAATGAACATGAATTTTTTTTTAATCAAGTTATTTTATTTCAAAATAAAAGAAAAAATATTTATTTTTATGATGTTGAAATAAGTACTGTAGTACTTAATTAATACTACTGTAAACTTATTGTTCATGGAGTCTGGTTACCATTTGACAATAGAACTGATGAACGTTTATTAAAGTTTAAATCGAATCTTTCGCTTTTAATATACTTATATACTTACAAAAAAATAAATTATACTTCTTGTATTGCTCTTATAATTACAAACGAGTAAGGGTTAAAAATTATTAATAATTCAGAAATTATAAATTTTTCTGAAGATCTTAGTGACCAGAAACCAGTTGCTGGTTCTGTGTTTATAACCAATAATATTCCTAAACCTACAAACTCCGAAAAATTACCCAAAAAGTTTCATAAATTTGGATGTTTTTCATTAGATCCAAATGATGATTTGTAAAACTTGTTGATGATAATATCAATTATTTAACAAACCAGTTAATTAAGTGTGCTCGTAAAGCTGAAACTGAATTGCTTAATAGTCAAACAAAAAATAATTTTAATGATAATAAAAATAAATTGAACTTTGTTTTAAAAAAAAATAAATAACTAAATTACCAAAGGTTTATTAAAGAAGAAAGAAGGAAAATTAGACCAGATTATCAAATGAAATCGAGTATTAACTGTTTAAAAATTGATCAGCTTTTAAACAAAAATAGAGATGAATTTTGGCGGGCTATTAAAAAATTCAAGAAAAAGCAAGACGTTAAAACAAATGAGGCTTATAATGATGTAATTTAATTTGCTGAGTTTTATTAGAAACTTTTTTTGCATGAAGACAGGGAATCGAACGAATAACAGATCGAAATAGAGAGAGATGGTAAGCTCAAGTTTCAAGAATCTTTCAAACAAAGTTTAGAGAATATTCAGTGTAACTGATATTAAAGAAGCTGTGAATAAACTTAACTTTGGTAAATCAGTTGGTGGAGACTATATATCAAATGAAATGCTGAGATTTGATATGAATGATAACATTTCCTGTATTCTGGAAGTAGTTTTTAATTATATGGTAAAACATTGTTATACACCTGAGAAATTTAACATTTCTTTGGTAACGAAGATCCCCAAGAAAGATGAAAAGAAAAGCTGTAACGATTTTAGACCAATATCAGTGTCTACTACATTTGCCTCTTTGTTTGAAGGTCTAATCCTAAACAAAATGGACTCTAGTAAGTTAATTAGTAACAACCAATTCGGTTACAAACCGAAAAGTTTAACTAAGCATGCATTTTTAATAGTAAATGAGACTATAAACTATTATAAAAATGGAGGTTCGGAGATCAAATTTGCTAGCCTTGATGCAACCAAAGCATTTGATAAATTATGGAGGGATGGTATTTTCAAAAAACTATACTTAGATTGATATTTGGATTTGGAGGTCAATTATGTCATATTATAACAAGTCAAAAATAATCGTTTAAATAATCAAATGAAGTCAAATATTTATCAATCAACCGAAGGAGTAAAGCAGGGTGGCAAATTATCAGCTTATCTTTTTAACTATTTCATCAACGACATGTCGGAAGAATGTTTTAAACTTGATATTGTTGCTAAAATTGGACAAACAAATGTTATATTAGCTTATTGTAATGAAATACTCATTCTTAGTCCATCGATACACATTTAAATAAGCTCCTTGATGTTTGCTTTGAATTTTCATCAAAATGGAAAATTGAGTTTAACCCTACATAATCATGCTCCTCTTTTTTTGGAAGCTCTATAAAATCGTTGATTTCGTAAATGAATTCATCGAAAATAAGTTTAAAAAAGGAGAAAAAAGTTTCATTCATTTTATACATATGGTTGTAAACCCAATGGCTTAAGTCCGTTTACAATTGCGTTTATCTATAAACAATATTGTCAGCCAATTTTTAAAGATGTTTAGAACTTATTTTTATGTCAAAGAAACACCTACAATTGTTAAATATTCGTCAAAAAATTCTAATTGAACGATCAATTGGTTTAAGTAAGTTTGTAAAAACTACTCAGTTATTCAACTGCCTAAAAATAGACAGTATTGAACAACTGTACTTAAAACATAATGTTTATATGTACAAACAGATAAAATTAAATATTATTTCAAATGCTATCTTTTTAAAACTTAAGTCTTTATATGACCAAGAAGTTCTTTTAAAAGAGAATATTCTTTTTGGTCAGTTAGAAGATATAAAGAAAATAACTGGAACAGAGGAAAATTTAAATCCAAATGTAACACTTAAGTTAATTCAAGATCTTGTAAAGTGTGAAAACGGTGGCTTGCTTAATTCAATAAAATATATCGTAATAAAGGACAGTGATTTTTCAATAAATTCAAAAATCTTATACAATTTCCTTAAATACTAGTTAACTTTTATTTTAGTTTTTTTACAAAATTAGCTATTTTTTTTTAAACTTTTATATTTTTGTTTAAAGCCTATGATGCAATTTATTTTTTAATGATCCTTTATTCCATGATCCCATGATAATTTTATCATGACAATTTTAGGTACAAAATTTTGATTAAAACGAAAGATGTTCTTCATTTGTCAAGTGTGACTCAGATTGTTTTATTCCACGCATGATTCTATAAAATTTTCTTGGGAGGCAATTAATTTCCATAGTGTCCATGATTCACACCCATATAAGAGCACAGGTATGCAAGCCGCATTGAAAATTCTCATTCTAAGTTTAAGATCTAATTTAGAAGAGGTAAGAGTGTGTCTAAGCTTTTCAAACGCCGTCCACGTAAGCTCAATTCTCATCTCAATAACTTTCTGACTTGATCAATTTAAGATCCTAGCTCCTTGAAGTGTTCAACCTTAGAGATTTGATGGCCATCATGAACGAGAGGGTCGTTGTTTTCGATATTAAAAACCATTTGTACTGTTTTCTCTAAATTGATTAAAAGTCCCACTTTCTTAGCGTTTTCACTATAACTGTTTAACTGTTCTTGGGATTTCTTTGGATCACTTTCCAGTAGTGAAATATCGTCAGCAAAAACTAAATCTGATATTTTTCTCTCAATTTGAGCTGATGAATTTCTTAAATTTCGAATCAAATGCTGTTGTTTTCTTTTATGGTCAAATAACCGAAACTTCCTTCTGCTTGTTTTGTTTAGTCAACGACAATAATGAAGAGAAACGGAGCTAATACGTCACCTTGAAGAACTCCTGTTGTAATCGGAAACTCTTTCGATGTTAAACCTTCATAAAATACTCTGCTTTAAGATGAGTCATAAAGAACTTTGATTACATCGACTATTTTTGATGGGATACCATAGTGACTTAAAATAGCAAACATCATTTTACGGTTGATTGAATCGAAACCTTTTTTAAAGTCGATGAAAGTAATAAACAAAGGAATGTCTTGAATTATGGCTCAGTCAATTATTCTTGTTAGGAGACTGTAGACTACAAAACTTTTTATCTAAATTGTTTTCAAATTCACCATCTAAATTGTTTGGCAATACTAAATCTTGTTTTTTTTATCAAATCTAAACAAATTCCTTTTACGATTAATATACAAAAGTATTGTAATTTCACCCATTTCAAAGTTAATCTGAAGATGCTTTAACATAACGTCTCTTTGAATATCTTATGGACGGCCTGGAAATTGAATCAGACCACCAGACAATCTCTGAAAATAGTTAATAACGGTTGTAGTCTCTAATCACAAACTGTTTTTATATATTCTGGTACTCAAAAAGCTAAAGATTTGAACATATTTAGCCAATCGTATATAGCTTCCATTTTTTCATACTCCATGACAAGTCCAATTTTTTGAATATTTTTTTAAAGAGCTTCAGTATAGTGGAAATGACAGCCTTTGATTATTGCATTATGAAAATGTTTTTTAAAAGCGTTTATCGCAGCTAGTTAAAATCACTTACTATTAAATATGGTGTGTGAAATAAAACCTAGATATCGTCTGTATACAGGAACATCGCCAATACACTGATGGAAATCAAAAATTGAAATATGTCAAATATGGAAAATGGACATTGGTGCACACTAACTCGACACATGACTCTCATGGGACAGCCTTACTTTTAAGCGAGAAAGTAATGCAGCGGGTCTTATCAATTGACCAATTATCACCTCGTATTATCTATGCACACATAGATGGAAACCCAAAGTATTGTGTTTTATCAGAATATGCGCCAACAGAACTAGCAATTTCAAATGAAAAAGAAAAATTTTATAATGACTTAAAAGACTTTCTTTTATCTCTTCCGCAGCAAACGACAACAATTCTTGCTGGAGATTTTAACGCAAGAATAGGGGACGATAAACATGAAGTTTTTCCGAATATAGTTGGAAAACACTGTTTTTATGAAAATACAAATGAAAATGATTGAATTATGCAAAATTGCCAAATCAAGACCACTTCAATCGTTCTTTCCAAATCGAAAATCCAGACTCGCTACATATAGAGACCCAAAAGGAAATATGTTTCAAACCGACCACATAATGATAAGCAAAAAATGGTGGAAACCAATAAAAACTACAGATCATACAGTTCGATAGATATATCATCTGACCATTTCATCGTACGTGCAAAGTTTAAGCTCAGTCTAAGAACATCGAAGAAAACTAGCAACTAGAGATGTAAGTTTAATACCGAGAAATTAAAAGACGTTGAAATCAAAAAATCATTTAACATCGGGCTCGAAAACCGATACAACGCTCTGTTAGATGAAATCAATAGCGATTCTTAGGAAAATATTCAAAAAAGTTATGATATTTTCGATCAATCCATTAAAGAAACATGTGAAAAGATCCTAGGAATCTTCAAGATGAGTAAACAGACATTTGGTTTTAATAAACTATGTTAAAAATAATCGTGATTATTTTATCATTTTAATTAAAAATTTAAGAGAATTTCGTGGTTTAACTCCTTATTAAGCTCAAAATTATGATCCTAGTTATTATTCAGTTTTACAAAAATGGCAATGTTTTTATGGTACTTGTTTATATACTACTGGGAATGGAGACTGCTTATATAATGCATTGTTGGAAATTAATTAATGTCTAACGATATTAAATTAGCTATGGTTTTTATATTGCTGGATTATCAAGACTTTTTCAGAAAAAAAGTCAAGGAATTCGATTTTGATATTATTTTTATGATCGGATCTCATCTTTAAGGTGAAAAATATACATTTTTATCAAAATCGAAAATGAGCGGAGACTTGTTCTAACCGACCTAAAATTCGTGCTCAGCTCGTCGAGAGGATTCAGAATATATATAGAACATACGCAATATTTGAAAAAAAGACCGTTTCCGCGTTATTCTTCACTTATGCCAAAATTTTCTCGTTATCAGAAATTGTAATTAGTCTGTTACATTTATATTCTTTTTTAGCTTGGAGACATTTCCAATAATTGCTTTCTTTGTTTATTCTATATCTTTAATAAAGATGACCATCGTGGAAAAAGTACCCCTAACCAAAAACTTGTAGGGTGTAGGTGTACCCTAAATCAAATACAAGCTTGGATCTTCACATCATCTTGTTTATTAACACTTGACGATTTTTGTACTACTCTACTTTTCATTAGTGATTTGGATTCTTACTCTGATACTTTTGCTTGTCTATCAAAAACCATACACATCAATTGTCTTGTAAACACGCTAAGTTCCTTAATACAATGTTAGTATGTGTTTATGGGTTAAAGAAACGTAAAAATTTCGAGTCATAAAAAAAATTCTTAAAACTTTTGTGATCGCTTTGAGTTTAAATTTATTTTGATCAAATTTTTATCCAAATGATTTGAAATCAGGATATCCTTATGTTTATTAAGCACAAAGTGTTTACTCTAACGTAAATATTAAATTTGAGATTTTGAGCTTTTATATTTTATTCTAAAAAGTTAGAACATATAATTTTATTGTATAAAAAATAAATTTTCATGCTCTATTAGATTTTTTTATATAATACAAGATTTTTTTATCCGTCAAAAGATGTTCTCCCCTGAATTTCGGCACTCTTCTCGATATATTTTTTAATAACAGCTAAAAGGCTGTTAATTATGTGATGGTATTTTTGGTGGCATGTAATATTCTAAATGAAGGTCCAGGGATTAAGGAGTTTAAATCTCTAGTAAATAAAAAAACTTTTGTAAATACTTATGCTTTATTTATTTTGACTTAGGATATAGTACTTTTTTTAAATTTTCTAAGAAAGCAGAAATGAAAAAGCCATATGTTTTGAGCTAATTATTTATTTGATCAAACACATTTCCAAAAAAAAAAAAGAGAGAGAAAGATATACTTAATTATTTAAACAAATAAACCTGATTTGAATCTCTGAAGAAAAAATTCTCTTGAAATAGAATTGTAGCTCTTTGTACTTTGTTTTCTTTTTTCTAAAATGCAAATTTGAATTATTATATCTAATGAAGTTAACAAAAAATTGAGTTTTTAGTATTTAGTCTTTAAGGGTCTAATTGTGTGTTTTTTTGCCTAAAAATCATAATCAATCAAAAAATATTATTCTAGTATTAGTATTTAGCTAAAAGAAAATATCTACAATTCAACAAAAATAATAAGAATAATAATTCTTAATTACATTTTAATTTCGGACTTGATCAAATAAAAACTTTTTGAAAATAAGTAATTTAATAATAGTCGAAAGAAAAAACACAAAACTAGTTGAAATAAAAATTAGTTTATTTCCTTTCAAGTCTCATAAAAATTAATTTAAAAAATTTAGTATTTACTACGATCTATATAATAAACTTTTTCTAATTCCTCAGGATTTTTTTCACTTTTATAAATCGAATTTTTCAATTCATTAAATCTATTATTTAAAATAGTTTGAGCATTTTCGACACTAACAGTAGCAAAATTGTTCAAACTGGTATTAACCATTGAAATATTTTTCTTATTTTCTTTTTGCTCGCTTAGACTCTTCCAGGCATCATAGGACTTTCTAATCACATTGTATGAAAAGTTTTTATTAAAAAATTTTCCATTAAGAGCAAAATTATTAGCTGGTTTTCCAGTTGGAATTTTGTACAATTTAAACCAGTCCCTAGTGCTATCTAATAAACCAGGTACCTTGGTTTCAACATCGTTAATGTCAGCAAGTTCTTCAGCTAAAGGGTCGTTTGTATTAATAGCTACAATTTTCCAATCAGCTTCACCTTCGTCGATTAATCCTAAAGCTCCTAATACTTTAACTTGAATAACACTTCCTCTTTTTTGCTTTTCAGTACCTATTTCTATAACATCTAAAGGATCATTGTCTCCAATGCATCCAGTAGTTTCGTCAATATGATTTGGATCATCATAAGTTTGTGGTAGTGCTCCATAATTCCAAATATAACCATAATATGGATAAACATTATTAATGTATCTTAACTTTTCTTTTTTACTATCTTGACTAATTGGATTTAAAAATTCTTTTTTGTTTATTTCCATTTTAGCGTGAGTAAAGCGCGGTATTTCTACAATCATATTTAAAACATTTTTTTCTTTGTCACTAAACAAAGGAATATCATGAAATGGACTTATTGGTTTATTGTTTTTTTCATAATAAATACGAAAGCTTTTGGTATCCTCAACGCCATGAAATATTGGTTTATATTCATTTGACGAATATGAAGCAACTTTTAGAATTTTTCAAATTTTAATTTAGAATATTCTTTAAAAAAGGCAAATAATTTCTTACCAGCTACTCTGGTTAAAGTAATCTTATTTTTTAATACTGAGATGGAGTTTAATTTAGGCAAAATATTTGCTAACCGGTTCATGTTTGTTATTAAGAAAATATTAAAAAATAAAAAATATTTTATTAATTTAAAATTTTTCATTTATTATAAATATGAAAAAGTGTTAGTTTTATTTAGGGTTTATCAAAAAAGCAAAATAATAGTTAACTTAACATTTTTCATTTTTAAGTATTTGTATTCAAGACAGTAGTTTGGTAGTAGAGTAGATTACTAGTTGTTTGGGAAAATAATTCTGATATTTTTCTCAAGATGATAAGTATCATAATATTTATTTTATCTTTTAATTGTTTTTGCTATTTCAACATTTGCTTAATCTAAAATGACAATAATAAGGAAAAATCTTATCTTTCTTATGCTAGAAATTTATTGATTTGTAATTTTTATATTTTAATCTAGAATATTTTAAATAATTTTTGATAAAAAAGAAAATTATTTCAAAAAGGAAGAATTTATTGTTTATCAAAAATTTTATTAAAAAACAAATATTTTTGATTAGAATCATAGTCTTAGTACAAACATAAATGATTTTAATTTAAAAAGACTTTCTGGTCTATATATCTTCATGGATCTTAAACAGTTAATCAAAAATTAACTTTCATATAAGGTAGAGATCGTATATAGCTAAAAAAAGATATATTTTTTTGTTACCTTGGAAGGTGTTTTCATGTAATTTTTTAATATTTTGTAAAACTTACCGAAGAAAATCTCCGCAATGCCCTCTTCTTTCCTCGTTTATAGAAAACCGAATAAAGTAATGCTCATATAAAAAGGAAAAACGCTATCAATTTTATTATAATATATTCTATCCTCCTCTTAAACTTCCAACTGAGGGTAGCCCAAATTTATATAAATACAAAAGTGATATTTCAATTTTTTTATCTGGAATGCAAAAATTTTAAAAAATGTTTTCGAAATACAATTCCGCTCTTTCAAATTGTTCATTTCTGAAAATTCATGAACTTTCATGAACATTAATAATTTTTTATTAATAAAAGACCATAAGATTTGGGAACTAATTTTTTTATAATGATTTTCGATCTATTTAAGTCTTTTTTAAGCCTAAAACTTTTTTTTTATTATTTAATGTATTCCTATTTCGAACTTAATAGACCATTTAGACCATTTTATCGGTGTAAAACAATGAGGATTATTCCAGAATTAAAAAGCAATAGAATAGGATTTACAAACCAGCTTTTACGGTAATGTATTCCTATTTCGAACTTTTTAGAATTTTAAGAATTCGTAAAGGATTTTTTCTTCGAAAAAACTTCATTGATTTGCTTTTTTTACACAGAAAAAATGTTCTTAAAATTCTAAAAAGTTCGAAATAGGAATACATTAAATTAAAAAAGACTTAAATAGATCGAAAATCATTATAAGAAAATTAGTTCCCAAATCTTATAGTCTTTTATTAATAAAATATTATTAATGAAAATACATGAAAAAAGCTAATGGAAGTTCATGAAAGTTCATGAATTTTCAGAAATGAACAATTTGAAAGAGCGGAATTGTACAAGAATAAAAGCCTCTATCGATTTGTTTGTAATTGTCGAGAGAAAGCGTTTAAATTTTATATAAAAATATTTTTTAATTAGAAGAAAATAAAAGAGTGATAATGAAATATGGTAGATAAACAGCCAGTATTTACTACAATATACTGGCGGAAAATTGTCGGCTTGAAATTATTCGGGTGAAAATAATCTACTTGAAAAAGCTGTTGTATTCTTATACATATACAAATTCTTATGTTTGTGTTCTTATACAAATTGCGATGATGTATAAAACAAGTAGGTGAAGATAGTGAAGTGTTCCAGGCATAGAATTCTAATCAATCGATTGAAGAATAAAAAATATCAAAATATTTATTCTTGAGCATCGAGCTTCAAGTTTAAAAAATTTCGACTATCATAAATTTTTAAATCAATGATTTCATTTTTTTTTAATTTAATTTTTCAAAAAAAAAATTTTCAAAATTTTTTTGGCTTTAAAAGTTTTATTTTTTGGTGTTGAAAGCAAGTTTTTATTTTCTTTTTCTAAATCGACAAGCTTTCTAAACAGTTTTAATCTTAATTAATAATATTATATTAAATGTTCAATAGATGTTCAATAGTTCTTTCACATGTTCCTAAAAATATGAAAATCCATCTCAGCTTTCGTTTTAAGGTTTATTTTGGGTACATGTATAAGACAATCTAGGCATTTTAATTGAATCACTACAGAAAAAGTTTTTCTTAATAAGTAATCCTCAGAAATACATTAGGAGGAAGAATTACTACAAATTTAATCAAAATATATAATCCTTTTTTTTTTATAATAAAATCACTTGGAAATCTTCAAATATAACTAACTTTTACAAAGATAGATAAGATTAGATAAAATTCTTTATTTTTTTTGCCGCTATTTTAAATATGCTTGCCAGTGATAAATAAGATATGTTTTAAATCATTTGTTTAATTAAATTTTTTTTCTTTGATATTTATTATTCGAATCTATAAGTAAGGAAATTTTCAAGCAGTTTAGCAAAATAGCAAGGCCTTGAATTTACTATCGCATGTAAAATTTCCTTTTAATTCATCTAAGCAGAGTGAGTAAGAAAAAAAAAATTTAATCCAAATGGCGTGCTCTCGTTTTTTATTTCTTTTTAAAGCAATGAATATCACATCAAAATTAAAACCTTTAATTGAATGTTATTAAGAAATTGAAAATTTTAATATAAATGAATCATTATTATTTAAGTTCTGAAGAAGCCTTGGTTCGATCAGATCTACAAAAAAAATAAAAAAGTAGATTAAGTTTGTTTATTAGTTTTTTAACTCATTAATGGTTTCATCTTAAAGAAAAAAATAAGTTTTTTGATTGTGATATCACATACATATAGAACCTAATGGAGCCTTAAAGTTTGTAAATTATCATAAAAAGCAAAGAATCTAAAAATAAAAAGATGTGATAGTATAATACATAAAATTAAAATAAATTTGTTTTTCTTTTAAATTCGTTTTACTAAATATAAGAGACATAATAAATGCTCAATAATTTTTATCCTAAAAGATTCATTATATAATCAAATTTAAAAATAATTTTCATATCCTCTCTTTGGATAGTTCTTAGACAATTAGTAACTTTAAATAAAACATTTTTTGTTAAAAAAACATACAATTGTGTATTAAAAAAGAGAAAATTTATTTTTCAGTCGATGAATTTGAATTTAAATTTAAAATAAAATTAAGCTTCAGGTACGAAAAAAGAAATTGAGTTGTTTAAATTTTAGCTCATTAAATCGAACCATTTAAAATTTTTGAAAATTTTTTTTTTAGGCTTAGAATTTTTAGTTTTTTTTTCAAGTTAAGAATCTAGAATTTAAAAGCGCTTAATTCAGACATTCTTTTGAGCTGAATCTAACAATGATGTAATTATGAGTAAAAAAATACTTTAAATGAGTTAGGTTTCTTTTTCTTTACCCAAAATATTTAAAAAAGACCAAGATATTCTACCAAGAAAAATTTTCCATTAAAAAATAGTAAAAAGGAAAAAGGAAAATTGTTCGGAGTAATCCCATCGCATCTAAAATATTCGTCATGTGATTAATTTGATTGTAAGTAAGATGATTTTAAGTAAAAAAATAAACTATATATTTAATATGACGACTGAAGATCTGAAAAATCTCGACAAATTTTGTTTGTAATACACAAGGATGCCAAGCCACGGTTAATTTACGTTACTAATACAGAAATTATTGAGCCCTCTGAGATAAGTCATCAAAAAGAAAATCACAAAGTTGATTGTATGCTTAAAGTTGCTAATTTTTTTAACATAAAAGTTATGTTACTAAAGTTATTAGAAATACACAATATAGTAGTATAGAAAAGGTTTAAGTTAGGTATATTATTATAATTAATTCCAAAGCAAAGACTGGGCTGTGCTTAGATGATTATCCAAATCTCATTTGGAATGAAGAATTTAGTGAAGAAATTTGTCATAAAGATTTTTAAATTATAGTATAATTGAAAAAAAGTTACCATTCCAATATCCAGCTTTTAATGTATTTTTAGATCTTTATAAAGGTAATATAGAATGATTAGAATCATGTTTGGGTTTTAATTTAATAAAGCTGAATCTGGTTCTTTGTTTATTTATTAAATAAAAATTATTAATAAAAAGTACAAAAAAAATTTTTGACTTTTTTTCATTCAAGTATTTAATATTTTTTAAAATATATTTGAATTCTGGAAATTGAATGAGTTTTTGCCTTTAGGGGTATAGTCTGGCGGATTTTAATAAACTCAAGTTTTTAATGTTTAATCTGGTAGTTTTTAAGTTAAAAAATATTTATTTTAATTGAAAACAAAATATCGAAATATTTTTTTGAATATTTTAAATTTTAAAATCGTTTTCTATCTTGTGAATTTGGAAAATATTGAGTTTCACAAATATTCTTTACATTTTAAAGGTTTTTACAGATAGAAAATTGAGTTTAAATGAAAAAATATGTTTTTTTTTCTAAATCTTAATTATTTTTAAAAAAAAAACCTTGTTTAAAATTTATAAAATTGAGAAAAAATCATTGTTAATTTTTTAAAGTAATTTTATATTATCGTATTTACTCGAAATTAAGAATAATTCGAATTTTTTTTTCTTCTAATTGAAGAAACACTTTTTTATTGTCAATTCAAATCATTTTTCAATGGGTTTTGTATTAAAAACTAAAAATTTTATTCTTTTAATTGAGTCATTTTTTTTTAATTTCACTCGATCAGAAGAATTTATTTGATTTGTCGGTATATTCTTAATTTCGAGTAAATACGGTAATAAAGACCCAAAAAAATATAATTTCAGATTTTGGAAATGCTAAATGTTCATACTTTCTCATTATTCAATCTTAAATTCATTATCAACACAATGAAAACTTAGGAGCTTTCTTAGTTATTCTTTAGTTCCAAAATTAAATATTAATTTTTTTCCAATTTATTAATGAATATTCGTCATCATTCAGATAATGAGCCATCAGGTTAAATAATTCAGGTACAGTGCAAATTAAAACTAACTTGTCCACATTTTGTTCTTCGACTCTTCTTCAACTCTTCCTTACCAGTTCCTCTGAAGAAAACAATCAATAAAAACAAATATTTTATAGCGTTTTTTTTTGAAACCTTTAAGAAGAGGTAGAGTCGAATATTTGTCAAGAAAATCGTTTTGAAAAATACCATTTTTTAAAAAATTCTATGAGTAAAAAACCGACACATGCCCTTAAAATGTTCCCTTTTAAAGAAACATCCCATATGATTAGGAAAATATTTAAGTATTTGAGTTCTACTTATTTATTGTCATAATTTAGATAAAAAAATTAATATTTTTAAATAGCAGACAAAATTTTTCTTTTTTGTATAAAATTAAAATTTTATGACAAAACCGAAAGAAAAATATATAAGTCGAATGTCTAGTCTTGACCCATTTGCTCAGCTTTTTTAAATAATTAATTTATAAACCATTAATAAATTATTATGATTATGAGAGAAACATTTAAAAGAGGTCAGTAATTTTGTATATAGAGTTTTATGTTAATTTAAATAGTTTATTTATAATAGTAATTTAAAACCACGAAACGAACAACATAAAAACTAAAATGAATACTTAATTCAACAACACAAAAAAAAATCTTGATGAGGATGATGAATATGATAAATCGATTTTTATTAATAATTTTTTTTGGTTTATATTTTTTCTTTTTTCAAATTGTTAATTTATTCTTTTTTTCCTTTCACTATTTCTCTTTGATTCCGAGTTGCGGTCTTTAACTCTAGAAAAAATAAGCATAATTAGTCCCCATGTCGCCGTCGTCATTAGTTTTTTTTCAACGTCTATGTAAATTTAAATATGAATCGCAAAAAAGTCGCTTGTTACAAGTATAACGAATGCCACAACCAAAATTTAAAACAATAATAATAATCGAATTTAATTAAATTTTCTATTCTTTTTTATTTTAATTCACAAAATTAATACTTAATTCTTTATGTTGTTTGTATTGTTCTTGTTTTTTTGTTGTTGTCTTAAAGGCTGATAGAGAAGTATTAGAGAATCGAATATTATTTAAAATCAAATATACCCCAAACGTCAAAAAATATATGTATATTGGATTTTTCAAGTTGAGAAGAGGTACTAAGAATTTATACCCGTTAGAGGTATCGGTTCGATGTCAATATACAAACTAATAAATACAAACTAGATATCTATTATATTGTTGGCGACCACAGATGGCAGAACGTCAAAATAGGTGGTGTCCTTCTTGATGGTCATAGGGTAAAAATTCCTTGTCTTACATTTTAAGTGTATTTTATGATAGAAAATTGCTTATTCTATTTATCTGAGTTAAAAAAAATTATTTTTCAATGTCGGCCATCAAGATGACCAAAATCTATTTTGGCAGTCCTAATTTATTAATTGAATTTTTTTCAAATAAAAAACTGTAATCGAATGATTTAGGATAGAAGACTTACCGTATTTAATCACAATTATGCTAAATCAAATAAATACTTTTCCAAAAAATAACTCAAATAAAAGGATTAAATTTTATTCTCTTATTCAAAATCAATTGAAAAGGGCTTCAATTTACCGTATCTACTCGACATTAAGTAATAATTCGAATCGTTTTTCAATTGATTTTGAATTAGAGTATAAAATTAAATCTTTGTGTTTTAATTAATTTTTAAAATAAAAAATTATTGGATTAGGAGAGTTTATTTTTATGTAGCGGTATATTCATAATCTTGAGTAAATATGAATCTTGGATTTCGAAAAAATCGATAAATCGGTATCATATTTAGGTTGGTTAAAGTTCGGTAAATATGAAACCAGTATAAATTTTGTACGCCTTAGTGAATTAGCGAATTAACGAAAGTTGGCTTTTTGATTTTGTCACCAACAAAAAATTCTTAATATTCATCATCAAACGCGATTTCTAAATTTTCTTAATTAAAATAAAGTTTAAAAAAAATTAGTCATTAAGAGAGCAAAACTTAAAGATAATATTATTTAATAAATGAATCACTTTTGCCTAAAAGAAGCAATAAATATCCTAATTCCAAGAAAATTAATACAATCAGAAACAAGCAAAGCAACAACAGCAACAAAAGAAATTAGGTTATTAAAACAGTTAAAAGCGTTTTAATAGCTTTATTTTTATTTTTCGTTTAAAATTTAAAACAAAAATAAACAGTTTTGTTATTTCTTCACAAAAAAAATAGGATTTAAAGTAAACCAATATTTTAAGCTATTTGATTTTTTAAAAAATAGTCAAAAAATTAAAAAAAAAAAAAACGGAATAAATTTTTCACCTAATTAGATTGTTATATTTAAAATGAATATTGAAAATCAAAATTCTTATTTTTTAAAAAAATATATATATTCATAATTTGTAAATTATTAATTTACAATTTATGTTTTAAATTTTTTCTTTTTTTTCTTTTTATGATTTTTTTTAACGAAATATTCAATATTCTCTCCATCAATTTACTTATTCTATCTTCTTTTTTTTTCTTTCTCTCTCTCTCTCTCTCTGGTGGATGCTCAATTTGGCTCTACTTACTTTAATCTTTAAAGGTTCTATTAATTTCAACCATATCTCATATAGTTCGAATTTTTCAAGCTAAATTTAATACTAATCTAAGCGAATATTTTTCAACATTAATTTTTTTTTTTTTTTGGTGCTCAGTGCTTTATTATGGCTTGTTATTTTCGAATATTATGAAAAGAATTTTTATTTTATTTAAGAATTTAAAATAAAAAGAAAATAAAGCATATTAATCAAATATTTAAATGAATAAGGTAAACTTTTACAAACAAATTGAGCAGCAATATAAATAACCACTCGATTTAATTTTATTACTAACTTTTTCAAAATTTTCATTTTTCTTTTTTGTGTTTGGTCGAAAACTAGTTTTTGAGAATTTTGTTTTAAAAATTAGGAAATGATTGGCAATAGATTTGACTCTTATTTTATTTTTTGTGAGTTTTCACTCAATGCTTTTGAAGGGCTTTAATTTAAAATAAAAAAAAAGAGTCTCTAATGGCTAAATTAAAAAAGAAAGAACAAAACTGGATTTTACTTTTTATTTTTAATGAGTCATATGCAAAGTAAATAATAACTTTATCTTAGAGCTTATCATATAGTCCAAAAGTTATCTCCAAATATTTAAATAATATTATTATTTTTAGAAATATAAATGGTTGCATAACTTTACTTTACAAAAAAGAATATAAAACTTTAAAATACTATCCATTTTGGTCGCATTTCTGGTTTCCGAAATTGAATTCTTTTCAAAACAAAACAAAAAAGTGCACTTAATGGTTCGTGCTAGTATTTCTAGAACATTAATAATAAAAGCCAATACATACATACATATATTTACAAAAATGTCAAGATAAGACTAAACAATATATTTTTTTTTGGGTTAATTGAAAAAATAAAGAGTTATTTAGGAAAACTCTATTCTCAAGATAACTTCAAATTTCCGTAATTTTTATGACCTAAAAAATTTTTGTTATATTTAAAAAAAACACAAAACATATTTTTAGACATAATTTTTTAAAACTTTTAGATTTAAAAAAAAAATATTTAAAATTTTTTAGTTTAGTTTTTATTTTTTTTTGATTGTATGTTACTCTTTTAAAAACGAAAAAAAAAATAACAATTTCAAATGTTACTTATTTCAATTTTAAAATCGTGTCTAAGTACACGTTATTTATTCTTGTTTATTTTAATACTCGGATTTTTAAATGAGTTGAATTGTCAACAAGAGATTGTACAAGATGAAGACAATGAAATGAATGATATAAATGATGATGAATCGTCTGGACATTTCCAAGAAGAAGAAAACAGCAAAAATAATAAAAACAAAAGTAATTTTTTTAAAGATGAAAATGAGAATAAACAAAGCCAACCTGTTTTGACACAAAATAACCAATTCCAAAACAAAAACGAAAATATTCAGAAAGACGCTGAAGAAAGTCATTTCGACATTTCGCCAGAAAATAATAACCATGATGATGCGAATAATAATAATAACAATTCTTTAGAGGATAAAGAAGATGATTTCGACAATGAACCAGAAACTTTAGATACACAAAAAGACAATAATGATTATGATTCAATCGATGACGATTTGGATAAAACACCAATTGAGCCGAATCAAAAAAATCAAGTACCATATCAAGGAAGAGCTAAATTATTGAGTATTATAACCAAGCCTGGTATTTTGGCTGGTATTGTCGGAGGCGCCATAATCGGCGTATTGACTGCTATTTTATTAATTATGTTTATAGTCTATCGCATGAGAAAGAAAGACGAAGGTAGTTATGCTTTAGAGGAGACTAAAAAGCCTTTGAATGCCTATGACTATAGACATTGTCCAACCAAGGAATTTTACGCCTAAAAGAAAAAAAATAAAATAAGAAAAATTAAAGCAACGGAAGGAAGGATTCATTAATCAATTGATTAGAATAATAAATAAACCACCGTTTTTTGTTTTAAATTTTAAAAAACCGTCAATCTTAACTAATCAAAGTCGTCTTTGGATTAAATTTATTCATTTTCTTTTTTTTGTTCTAGGCTATTTTTGGAATTATTATATATTCTCTTTTTTTTTCGACTCTAAATAGTTCAATTTGTTTATTTGGTAATTTAAATTTTTTGTTGTTTTAAAAATTAATTTTTTTTCTTTAAAATATTTTTTTTTGCTTATTCTGGATTCACTATTCTCGTTTTCTTTTTTTTTTGAAAAAAAATTTTTTTTTTTTGTAAATATTTCTATTAAAGTTACTAAAATAAATAAACAAACTTAAAATAAAAATATTTTTGAAAAAACAATTAATTATTATATTGAATTTTGGCTTTAGGAATTAACAAATCCTGTATAAACTAACCAATGAAAACTAACCCTTTTTTAAATTCATTTGTTCAATTAAATTCACAGTTTTTAAAATGATCGATTTACTTAGTCATTCCTTTAACTATCAAGTAAGCTATTTGAATAAGTTTTTTTTTTTTTATTTGAGTGAAACTTTTTTGTGTCAGGAGAGGGGACTTCAACCCGGACCCTTGAATCAACTAATTAATTCAAAATTCCAGATCCCCCATCAAACGACTCGAACCATTGGGTCATCACCGGCATATTTAAATAACTTATTTGAAAAAGTTATTTAAGTTTAATTTAAATTACTGTAAACACTCGATGATTGTACTGGTACATTTTCGAAATTGTACCATCTCTTTTTTTGTAGCCATGGGACCAAAGACTAGATTGCAATAATAAAATCGTGGGTACAAATCTAAAATTTCAGATTTGTACCATGCTATATCTATCGAGTGTTTACGGTAAAAATTTATTCGATTATAAAATTATATGTTTATCATAATCTCACTCTCAGTATGTAAAGTTTGTCCTGGTCTGGTGTGTTTTAAAAAAAAATTCTAAACGAAACTTCAAGTTTAAATATTTTGAAGCTTTTATGAAGACGAAAAAAAAATTAAAAAATCATCATACAAGAGCCCTTTCCTCTAAGAATTTTTCTTTTTAAATACGCCTCCGAAACTCCTACAAAGCGATGCTTCAGCGTTTATGTAACCGGAAAATATTGTAAGCATTACATCTTCGTGAGAAACAACTGCGTAATTTTGAAAAATTTGCTCAAATGACCGAAGTGAAAAAGTTTTCCTCAAATTTTTTATTCGATCTCATTAGTATTTTTTGCCTTAAAAGGTTGATATAATTGTTCCAAATACAGAGAAAATATTTGATCAAATAAAAGCCTTATTTAAGAGATATTATCTTCTTTCAAAAATAAGTTTAGCCGATTTGTTATCGGATAATTTTCTAGAAACATTTCTTAAAAATGGTAAGTCATCTTATTTCAAGTCTTATAGAAAAAATTGTATTGTTATTTTTTAATTTTAGGTGATTTGTACTTGCATTCTTTTAATACCAGAATCGATTGTGATAATTGTGCTTGTTTAATACCAAACGGAAAACTAATTCTAAACATCGATAAATCACTTAATGAAAAGATACCTATAAAATATATCAAAAAAACTGTTAAAAGCTCAGGATATGAAAAATATGGTAAAATTTATAAATTTTTATGAATAAATGTCTGTGTTAAAATTTTTTTATTATAAAAGAATTGCATATATCTCTCCTCGATTTGAGAAAACAGCAAAATTTTGATTTTATAAAAAAAATATTTGAAACGATAGAATTTTCATTTTATGCATATTGGGAACCAAAGTATGAGCATGAAGATCCAAGAGATGCATTCAATAAAGTTTTCGGATCTAAACGAGTTATAAATTGTTTAAACAGAATTGATTCGGATGTCAAAATATGTTCTGATAGAATTTTAAAAGATTTTGTTATGAGATCATCTTATACTATTGAAGATTGGGTAGAAGTTGATAAAATAATTGGATGTTTAACAAACAGCATTAAATTGTAATACATGATAAAAAAAAATTAATTGATTTAATTTTTATAAATTATAACTTTTCTAAGAGAAAATTTTTTGCCTTTGGAAACCAATGAAAACAATTCGAAAAAAATAAGTTATCTTAGAGTTAAGGGTTTTATACCAAATAAATTAGTATCCGTAATCATGAGAGATCATATTAAGTAATTTTATTAATTCAGAAAACTAAAATTTTTTTTTAAATTTTTTTATACTTATAAGACCGTTGATTGACCGTGAAATGGAATATAAACGAGTTATTACCAATGATACCGAACACGAATTTGATCGTGTTGTAATTAAAGTACATGGCTTTAGGGATTCACTGGTGAGTGTCGTTAATCTTGATCATTCACTTAATCAAAAAATGAGACCAAGTGAAGAAAATTTTGTTTGTTTGTCTTTGAATTTTAGTCTAGATGAGTGCAAGTATTCTGCTTATTATAAAGATTTTAATAAGTTATTTGTTGTTAGAAAAAATAAATAATATTAAAATATTTAAAACTTAATTGATTTTTTTTGTAAAATTTACATAGTCGGAAATTACTTAAGCTGACCGTGATCAGTGTATGACCACTGATCACGTATGATATGTATGACCAATGAGTTAAAGAAAATTGTGACCCACGCGTGTTCTATTTAAAAATTAGGTAACCAGCATTGGTTACCCAATACCCTAATTTAAGATGAAAAATAATAGATTCTGGTTTTGTACCATGGTTACAATAATAGACCCTAATTTAAGATGAAAAATATTCCAAAATTTTTTTATCCTGAATAATTTATTAAATTAAAATTATATCTCCTCAAGGTTATTTTAGGGGTCTTCTGGTTCATGTGATCAGTTGATCACCTTTTAAGTGGTCATACACTGATCACGGGTCTGGTGATCAACACTGACAACCTAACCGGTGACCACTTATTAGGTGAACATTAATGATCACCAAAATAAGTCAATGACCACATAAATTTTCAAATGATCACCAATTCTGTTTCCTGGTCACATAAATCGTATTTAAAAATTAAATAAAAAGTTAATTTTTGGAATTTTTTTTTTGTTAAGTTTTAGATTGAAAAAAAATGTCGTAAAAAAATCTTTTTTAAACAAATTAAAAATAAATTTTTGTTAAAAAAAAAACGAGAATTCAGATTTAAGTGCAAGCACTCATTCTCAGGGGTTAAAAGTATTTTGTTTCGTGATAATTATACAGAAATTTGAAGACATAAAGTAAATTGGGTTGCATATACCGTAATCATTCGATAGTAGTACTGGTATATACCGGAATTTTTAAAAATTGTACTGACCCTATTTTTTATGGTCGAAAGGTCTATGAATTTATTTAAATAATAAAACCAAAAGGTAGAAGTCTGAAATTCTGGTTTTGTACCATGGTATAACTTTCGAGAGATTTCTGTATCCTTTTTGGTCAATTAAAATACAGAACTATAAAATAAGAGATTAAATAAACATAGTGGTCGAGTTCTAATGATAATTGCTAATGATAATTAAAATTTATTTAGAAAAAAATATGATTTTATCACATAATTTATTATTTGATCACCAAAACCAGGTACTGATCACTTATTAGGCTTATTTTTAGTTAAAATATTTTTGTGGTCACCTAATAAGTGGTCACCGGTTAGGTTGTCAGTGTTGATCACCAGACCCGTGATCAGTGTATGACCACTTAATAGGTGATCAACTGATCACATGAGTCAGAAGACCCTATTTTAGCCAGTATGAATAATAAAATGTTCGAAGTTTTCTAATTTTTTTTACTTTTTATAAAATCATAATCATAAAATATATGCTGAATTCTATTTGGACGAGTACGTATACGGCTCGAATACGGTAAGCTACGGTTCGGGGAAAGTACGATCGAAATCGGTTCTATATAACAAACTTTAATAGAAGTACAAGATAAAAGATAAATGAATACCGAATTTTTTCATATAAATTCACGTGGAATTGAGTAAGACTCCAAACAATCTCTAACCATTTTCCTAGGAAAAAAATGAGTTATTTATATTTATTCTGAAAAAAAATATTGTGGCGAAAAGATTTTTTTCAAAATTTATATAAAAATAGAATTTTTTTTTCTCTTCAAATCAATATTTTTTTTGTTTATAAGTCGTTTTTGATGTATTTACGGGAAAAGTTTCACGGTTGTACGTAAGAGATATTTCATTGTGGGAAAACAATAATCTCGAAAATTTTGCGTAAAAATTTTAAATAATAAAAATTTTGATTATTTTATTATAAAAATATATCAATAACTAACATAAACCGGCATAATTTTAAAAATTAAATTTTGAATTCAAAATTAATTAATGAATTCAATTAATCAAAAAAAATTTAAAAAAAAAACTGATTGAAATTGCTTTATTAAAAAAAAAATCTATCTAATTTATTCTTCTAATAATATTGAAAAAAAATTCTTCTTGAACAAAATTTGGAATTAAATAAAATTTAATTGATTGAGGTAAAAATTAAAAAAAAATTAAAGGAAATACAATTTAAAAAAAAAAGGATTCTAAAATTTAATTTAAAGGTTTTAACTAAAATTTTTTAAAAATTATTTTAAACTAATTTTAAAAAATAGATAAATTTCTACTATAAAAAACAAAATTAAAGTTTATAAACTGTTAAGAAAGCCCCTATTTATAATAATATCCATTATTTCTAAAAAAAAAAGAGGTCCAAAATCAACACCTGATTAAATTTAATTAAAAAAGAAACTAAAAATAAATTTACTTAAAAAAGAAAGGTACCTATGGATTGAGGTATAAATAGGTTTTTGTTGAAAATTTTTAAATTAATATAATTTTTTTCATTTTTTAATGAAAATTTTTAAAGAATTCATGTTGAATTTGAATTCGAATTTATTCGTATGAACTAATTTAAAGAGTCAATTAAAGTTTCACTTATTTTAAAGTTCAAAACTTTTCATTTTTTTTTTGCTTGGAAAATTGACTCTTTAATCAATAGTTCCAAAAGTCAAATTCATCGTTTTAGATATAAAAATGTGTTAAACATCGTCAATTTTTTATATCATTAAATGATTAAATTTTACAATTTTTTTTTTACAAAACCTTTTGAAAACAAAAAAAATATTTTGAAAATTTTAGTTTTTTTTTTATTTTCCAAAAGTCTTAATTGAAAAAAAATTGCTATCCTACTGCTTTTAAAAAAACTTTACCTGAGAAAAAAAAAGAAGTCATATTTATTTAAATTTAAAGCACTGTATTTTCACAGGCGCAAAATATAATTTTGTGAAAATACGACTTTAACTTAATAAAATTTTTATAGAAACGAAAATTCCTAAATAATTGAGGTCGAAATTTTATAAAATTTATAATATAATTATTTTTAAAAAAATGGCTGCTAAAAAATCGGGTCCAAAAAAAAGATTAAACATTTAACATATAACTGGTACCAACATATTTTACTGCACTGGTTAATATTTAATAATATTTTATTTAGAATCCTAGAACACGATGGTTACCGAAATCAACGATCAAAATATGACCATCTGGTGTAATACAAACTCCCGATGGTCTGTCCATTTGATCAGGTCCAGTACCCTGAGTGCCAAATTTACACTTAAATAATCCATTTGAAGAGAATATTTGAATACGATAGTTACGACTATCAGCAACAATGATATTTCCTTCATGATCTACAGCACAACCCTGAGGTCTCAAAAATTGTCCATTTCCACTACCTTCACTACCTAGAAATTTAGCTGTTTGAAAATCTGAGTTAATCACCAAAAGTCTATGATTATTAAAATCAGTGACTATAATTTGATTTTGCGCATTAAAACATACGCCTCGAGGAGAATCGAATTGTTTCCATAGAGGACCATCAAATCCGTATTTGTTCAAAAATTGACCATTAACATTAAACAATTGAATACGATGATTTCTAGTGTCGGAAATTAAAATATTTGATTCACTAGAAACAGCAACATCCCATGGGTAATTAAAAAAAGGTCCCGGCTTACTGCCCTTTTCGCCAAACTTAAACAAAAAGGTACCGTCATGTTGAAATACTTGAATTCTGTGATTGTCCTTGTCAGTAACAATAATTCTATTTAATTGACTGTCATACGCTACTCCAGCTGGACGATCAAATTGACCAGCTCTGGTTCCATACGAGCCAAATTTACGCACAAACTTACCAGTCTTGTCAAATATTTGAATTCTGTTATTTGAGCGATCAGCTATTATTATATTACCAAAAGAGTCACAACATACACCCCAAGGACGACAAAATTGACCATCTTCATTACCTTCACCACCACCATCAATCATAAATAACGTTTTGCCAATAGTATTATAATTTCTTCCTGTTTAACAAATTTAACATTAGAATTTATTAAACAAAAAACAAAGCTTTAAGAAAATAAAAAATTAAAATTAAAGAAATCGTACCTGATTTAACTTGCACTGTGAATGGACTATTTTGAATATGATTTCCATTAACAAGTACTGAAATTACATAAATTCCATCCATTGGTGGACAATAATTAACCAAATAAGTACCATTTTGTTTATCAATTACATCAACACAATATAATTGCTTGTCTGGTCCTTGGATTAGAACATTAACCGAATCTCCACCAATACATCTCAATTCACCCAGATGGTCTTTAGTTTGAATTATAAATGATGAAACTTTTGATTTTAAGCCATGGTGCAATCCATCACCATAGGCTAGACAATTTGAGCCGTATGCATTTGTAGTCAAAAATCCCATTTGAGCAATTGCATTGTGCAAAGCAGCGTCTGGTGGAGTAAAAAAAAGCTCTTCTGTTTCACATGGTTGGAATAATGGTAGTAATTGATGATAATTATTTGAGTGAAATTGCTTTAATGCTTGAATTTCTTTTATTAATTTTTGTTTGCATTCAAATAATAGCTGAACATGATGTTCTTGATATTTAGATTGTTGTGCTGAATTTGAGCTTGGTAATTGTTTTATTTTGCTCTTGACATCTTTGACTGATTCATCAATATTAATATACAATTTTTTTATGTCATTTATTTGCTTATTCAACGATTGTATTTTAGTCGATTGTATTTTGTCTAGATTTTCCAGTAGAATTTTTTTTCGTTGTTCTAAGGCTTTCAAGTGTTGTATGTGAGTTTTGGTTATTTCGTTAAGTACTAAATCGGCTTTTGTTTGAATACGATTTACCATTTGCATTGATTGTGTCAGACTGTCTTTGAAAACATCAATTATTTGTGTTGATTCGTTGATTAGATTTTCAGTTGATAGTTTAGCTTCATTTATAGCTTCGACTAAACTTACTTTAGCGTGTTGGCGATGCAATGAAATTGAGCATTCACCACACAGAATTTTCTGGCATGTATTACAATAAAGATTACTTATTTCGTTCGGATGTTGAGAGCATTTAAATGTACTCAAACTTGAATTTGTTATTAAAGTGCCCGTGTTAGAGCCATTGAAATCAAGAACATTATTGTGTAAAAATGAGGTAAAATCAAGCTCAGACGCTTTTAAATGATTCATCATTGAAATTACTTGCATTGCCAAGGCATTTTGATTACCTAATTGAATTGAATTTTGCTCAAAGTTTCCGCCTACAAGACCCACTTTAGAGTTGGTTGGTGTTATTAGAGATGACGATGAAGACTGCAACAAACAATTTACTCCGATTGCTGACTTAAATTCGAAAAAATAAATAATTTATTTTTTTTCATCAGGCAAAAATATGATTTAAATGAGTTGCTATGATGTTAAACTACCGGTTATAATTGGTAAAGCTAAAAATCTATTTTTTTATCTGTCTAGATAATTAATAAAAAAAAAAAATCAACCAATAAAAAATAATTCAAGGCTATAAATAATGACCAATTCTAAAAGACGGCCCAGGATTTCTAAGAGATTCCTAATAAAAAAAATCTTATGTTTAAAAATATTTTCATTTTATGTTATCGTATAAAACTTGGAGTCATTTTTTTAATAATTAAATTATCAAAAACGTTTTTTTTTTACAAGTTTTCATTGAAAAAATTTTAATATGAGTGTAAATTTTAATATCAATAAAACTTTATCTGTATTAAGACGCCTTTAAAAAAAAACTAAACTAAGAGTTAAAAATCTACAGCTAATTAATAATTTTTTTAAAGCTTTACCAAAATTAAAATTTAAACAAAAAAGACCATTAAATTTTATGAAATTAATTTTAAAAAAAAAGTTTTTTTTTTAAATTTAATTAGATAATGAGCTAGAAAATTTTTGATAAACTTACACTTTGGTTTAGAACCATATCTGGAGAATTTGACATTGGAGAAATTCGTTGATTTGACGATGAACAAGAAGGTGGCGTTGAAGCTGATGAAAATGAAGCCAAGTTATTATTATTGTTATTATGCGGATTTAAACTTTGCTCAAAAATTCCTTTTTGATGGCTAGCAATTAAATTATGACCGACAATTGGATTATGATTACATAGTAAAAAGTCCAGATTGTTCAATTGATCATGATTTAAATTCAAAAATTGAATTCTATGATCTTTAGTCAATCGAACTCGTTGATGAGCAAGTAAACAATTTTGACACAGCTTTTCTTTACAATCTAAACAAAAGCATACGGCTTCTGGTTTATCTTGGCATGATTGACATTGCTTTAAGTTAAGCGACCAATTTTCCAAATTGAAATTTTGATTATTTTGTGATGATGTCGATGATGCCGATGAAGTTGATGATGATGAGGATGATGAAGAAGATGCTGATGAATTCAAGTAAGAAGGCAAGTTAAGATTAGAGGACATCAATTCCAAATTGTTAAAATTTGAAACCAAATAATTTTGTTTGGCTTGTATTTTTTGTTGATTATTGAAGCAATTCGATTTTTGAAATAAGTTTGTTTGAGCTTGAAAACTGTTATTTGTTACCGGTGCCAATTGGTTAAAACTAAAATCATCCTGATCTAAACTCAAGTGTTTAAGAACATCGATTACTGAATTTGAATTTAATTGCGGGAAAAGATCAGAGAATTGACCGTTTTCATCAAAAAGTGTGTCTTCTGTAGTCGCTGTTGATTTATTGCTAAGCAATCTATTTAGGTGACATGAATTCGATGAGGGCGAAGATGATAGAGGTGATGATAAAATTTTACTAACACTTAAATCTTGATCTATTGAACAAATCTTACATTTTAATGAATTCAATTGTTCAAATCTAAAATCTAAATTTTCATCAGTTGATGACACAGATGATGACTCAATGCTACCATCACTATTATTTATAATATTTGATGCACCCAGCAGGTCATTTTTAATCTTAGATCCAGGGTCTGAATTTTTTCGACTAGATGCCGAACTCGAAAAACCAAAGCATTCATTGCATATTTTATGCATGTTACAATTTAGTGTAAATATTTGTGTTTCACTTGTACGTGAGCAATAAGAGCATGATGGTCCTAAAAAATTTTTGTTAAAATTCTGAAATGAATTTTGATTGTTGACTTCCATTGCGAGGCGATTGAAAAGAGCTAAATCAAGTAGATTCGAATTGAAATGTTGATTTTCAATCAAATTTGATTCGATTTCTAAAGACGGAAATAAGCAATTATTCACCAATGAGGGTTCCGTATTTGATAGTAGGGACAAATCAGGGCCTAATTTAACATGTTGATCTAAAGATTGACCAACTAATAAATTAGAAGTCCCAATTGTAGTAGTTGTACCAGTATTATTTGTATTTTGTGAACCAGTAGCGCTATTTTCATCTAATGATTCATTTTCAATCATAGCCATTATTCAAATTTTCCAATAACAAAAAAAAATAAAGCACACAAAATTTTTATTCTTGCTTTATTATATTTCTTCTTCTTTCTTTTAACTGTTTTTAATTGTATCAAAAACCGAAATTTGTATTTAAAGCAAAAAAAAAAGTATTTTTCTTTGAGTCACAATCAAACTATTTATAAATAAAATTGGCCAATCATTTTTAAAAATGAAAATACTCTTTTGACGAGTCCGAAGATTCGACTATTTATTAATGAAATTAAATCTAAAAATAAAAATTGATTACATTATATTAATTTTGAATTGAATAATATTTAGAGCTGCACACTTTACTCTACTTTAATTTACTTTACCAAGTAAAGTAAACAATCTTCTTTACTAATTTTCTTTTTTAAGTAAATTAAGTAAAGTAAAAAATTACTTTCTTAAAGGAAATTGGAAGAATAACTGCAAATATTTAGTTTTCCAAGTATCTTTGGCATTCCAAACTAATTTTTGTTGTGTTAACACTACTAATACTAGTCTTACTTTAAGCAACTTGTAAAAGTAAATTTTTACTTTACTTAATTTACTTAAAAAAGAAAATTAGGTAAATTTTAATTTACCATTTACTAGCAAAGTAAAGTAAATGTGCACCCCTATTAATAATATTTTTGAAATATTTCCGTTTGAGAAAAAATAAGCAAATAGTTATGAACCATTTTATCAATGTGATTAGTTGATCAACTATTAAGTGAACATACACTGATCAAAGACATGGTGATCAACGCTGACCACTTAACACTTATTAGATGACCATGAATGATCATCAATTTTGTATGCTGATCGCATAAATCGTATAATGAAGTAAAGAATTTTTTTTAAATTTTTTATGCAAACTAGATAGTTTTAAAAAAACGACAAAAAATTTATGAAAAATTCAATAAAGCCTAAATTTTTTATTTCTTCTAATAATTTAATAGAAGTTTTAAGTAGTTAGGAAAATCAAATTGTATTTCTTCACTTTAGCAAATACATATGGGGTACTAAGGGATTAAATAAACACTTTGGTCGAGTTCACAATTAATTTTTTCAGAATATTTAAATATTATAAATAAGTTAAACAAAGACATTTCAAAGGATATTTTTTTAATAAACAAATTTCTACTTTCATTATTAATTTTTTAACTCTTTCAAAATCATTTAAATTAAATTGTAAAATTTTAATTTACACGCCTTAGAAATACAATACCTTTTGGGAAAATTTTAAATTTTAAGAAATCTTTTTTTTTTATTTAACTTTTAGATTTACTTGAATTTAAACAAAACAAAAAATTATATTCGTACCAATTTAAACTAGTATCAGTTTAAGAAAAACTAGATATATCTAACTTAAAGCAAGTATGTATCTATTTTGAAATAATATGAAAAGTCCTTTAAAATGATTCTGAAAAATTTTTGCTTTTTTCACCACATGTTGAAAAAAACGTGGCTGACCAGAATATAAAAAAAAATGATTTTTTTTTAAAAAACCGTAATTTTTTTTTCTAGTTTAAATTGTAAAGAGAATAAAAGAATGAATAGTAAGCTTATGAAAAATAATTAACTCTTATCAAATAGTTGATAACAACAAAAAATTGAAGCTTTATGAATTAAAATTATTTAATTTTTCAAAATTAAAAGAGAAATTTCAAATTACTTGAAAATCATGACTAATATTTCAAGTGATTTAATTGATAGTTTTTTATTTCTGTACTAATACGACTAAAAGAAGGGTTTGAATAATGTTATTGGATGGTTCTTTTAGTTTGAGAGCTAGAGAACGAAAATTTTTTAAAAGAAAAAAATTATTCTTGAAAATAAAAAAAATTATATATATTAAATCAACAATAAAATTCAAAAACGTAAATTTTGAAATTTTTATGATGAAAAAAAAATAATAGTAAAAAAACAACTAAAATTAGAAACATAACATAATAGATTAAGTAAGAAAGGAATTGCGATTTTGAATATTTTCTAGTAGTAGTGTAAAAACGAAAAATTTCTCTTTTTTTTTTGTTCATGAGGAAAACGTAACGAAATGGTAAATTATGAGGTACTACAAGAATTTTTTAATTTTAAGAAATAAAAAAATTTAATTGTAAAGTTTTTTGCTTATAACCCTCTTTTATAATTTTCAAAAAATAAAACTTAATTTTATCGATGACGACAAAAAAAAATTTCAAAATAAAAAATAATAGTATTGCGTAAATTTACAAAATCCTCTACATTTTGTATTAAGCAACTTTTTTTTTTCTAATAGGAAAAATGTAATGAATTAAAAGTTACGTAATATTTTTCTTTTCGTAACTGGCAAAACTAGGACTGGCAAAAACTTATAAGTGTTAATGAAATTTTCTAAGTAGCTAGTAAGAATAAAAAAATATATTGCAAACTTATTACAAGCATAGAACTAACACTGTTTAAGTTTATATGGCAACCGCTCGATCGATTCTTAAAAGAAAAATAACTTTCCTGTGTTTTTTTTTATATTTATTACTTAACCTGTAGTAATTCTATTCGCTCGAGGCATGAATTATTAATGAATCAAAGCTAAAATAAAATTAATTCTTTCACCGAAAAAACTTGATAATTCAATTTTATTTTAAATTTTAATTTTATCTAATATTTTAAAAAACTTTTTGACTTAGCTTTTAATACCAATATAATCTAGAATGTATCAATCTAATCTTTAACAATGAATTCTTTTATAAGTCTATGTAAAATATTTGAAAAAAAAACTTTTAATATCCTTAACTATCCAAGGAAGCAAAAATCTGATCGTATTTTTTACACTTTTGAAATTTTAAATGTTGCAATTTTTGATTGTCCTTGAGAAAATGTTTCAAATGTTTAGGATTTAAGTAGTACTTTTGAAAGGAAACAAAACTTATACTATGTTTAAACGGATGTGACCTTAAAGCTTAATCGATTTGTAAATATTTACAATTATGTAATTTTGTAAAAATAAAAAGCTAAATTTCTTCTTTTTTTTTTGATTTCTCTTTCAAGGTTTTAGCATAAAATTTATAATTTTAACAATTTTTTATTTGCATTCTCCTAACACATTTCTTTCAAGCTTTCTAATTTGAATTATTATTTTACTATGAATAACATAAATTTAAGCAATATGTTAATGAAAAAAAGAACGCATAACAATTACCGATCCGGGACCCCCTGTGCCTACACGCCCTTAAACGTTTTTATAATTTTTTTTTTGTTTCTCTTTTATTTTGTTAAACCATAATAAAATATCATAATATTACGAAAATAAAAAAAAATAATAATTTAACCCTTGAGATAATAGTAGAATTTGATATATATATTTTTTTCTTCTTACAATATTACGTAATTTTTAAATAACAATAAAAAAAAATTCAAATTGTAAATTAATTATTATAATTCTTGAAATTATCTTGAATAGTTTTGTTTGAAAAATCGATATATTAAATTAAAAATTAAAAAAAATTAGAAAAGAAAAACTTGAAAAATTAAATAACAACTTTAAACACAAAAAATTAAATCATTGATCCCATGGTTTCAAGGCTAACTTGAAAATTAAATAAATTACCAACCAAATAAACTCGAATAAGAAAAAACAAATGAAATAAAAAAAAATATTTAAATTTTTAAAATTTCTTACAAGAAAAATTTCTTTATTTTTTATTTTTTTATTTCGATGAGTTTTTGTATCAATTTTCTAGCTACAATTTCAAATATTTGAAAAATTACAAACTTCAAATTTCAAGGCATTCGCTCGCTCACTTGCAAGTTTTGTTTCGCATCTAGCTTTTGTTATACTTTGCTTTTTTTATTGTTCTTTTTAGTTGCTATTTAAATTATCCTCGGCACCATTTTTCGACACATATCTCAAATTTACTCAAAAATGTTCTTTTTTAGGAAAATGTTTCAGTAAATTAAAAAAAAATTATATATATATAACTTTAACTTGGCATAATTAAGCACATATTACGTAATATCAACTTAAAATTTTCGGCTTGTTTTAATATCTTAAATGTTTATGCTTTCAGAAGAGTAGTTTATATATATATTTGTTACTACAAGTAAACAAATGTTACATAATCACCATACATAACCTTAAAGAATGTAAAAATTTCAAATTTATTATTTTTTTTATGTTGTTGTTTGGTTGCCAAACATCTTAGTTTCTTATCTAAAATAAAGCCATTTAATGTGCGTGTGTGATTCAAAAAAAAAAATGAAAGCCTAATTTCAATGAAACTCTAGTACAAGAAATGAATCAAATTAATATTACATAACAGATCTTGATTACGTAATTTTGCTAGAATCATTGATAACTAAATTAAGAATTTTGAATTCATTTATTTTTTGTTTCTTTAAAAATCCTATTTGATTAGTATGACAATAATCTTGAAAATTAAGAATATGCCTAAAATTTCCCTGATAATTCCAAGGAATTTATAATGAGATAATAAGTTCCTTTTATTACATAACCCATGAAGAAAAAAAAGAAACAGTAAAAAAAAACGATAAATATTATTTGCAATATTTTACAATAATGAATTACAATTAAAAGCTAATTTGCATTCTTTATTTTTATCGGAATTTTTTTCTCTTTTCTCTAAGCTCATTGAAGAAAAAGCAAAAAAAAAATTTCCTTATTATTTGAAATCTAATTTTCAAGCTCTTAATTTAAATTTTGCAAAATCAAGTCATGCAACTATGTGTTTTTCAGCTTGGATTTTTAATTTTCGGAAACGGGAAAGTGAAGTATCGTTTCAAGTGAATAAAGAGTAATAACCATACGAATCTTGGCAATTATGGGCGATTTCTTAGAAAAAAAAATTTCAAAATTAAATATAAATAAAAAACAAAATTCATTTATTTATATAAGAGACCAAATTCTGTTGATATGATATATAAAAAAATGGAAGTCTTGTATATTTTTTTTTGTATTTAATTGCAATTCAGATTGGTATTGATAAGAATTTGATCGCCAGAATCGAATTATTTAATTCAAATAAAATTAAAATGAATTGATAATTTTAGTATCATTTTAAACAAATTGATATCGATCATAGTTTATATTTTGATTAAAAATTATAAAGTGACAAAATATGCTTTTTTTTATAAGAAAAAAATTTTGTAATTGAAAAAATACAATTTAAATTGAAAATTTTTCAAAAGATAAATTTGAAAATATAAAAATTCGTCAACAAATTCAAAACGAATTTTTTTAGAATTTATTCGATTAATTTGAAATAATCTCTTAATAAATTTTATTCGAGCTATCGAGGTTTTAAACACAAAAAAATACATTTATTTATAAAGATTTTGGTTTAAGTTTGAAGGCACAGTTTTTACCAATTTTCTAATTTCGAACAATATTTCCTTTGCAATCAATTCTTTTCCAAGTTATAATTATTTTCCATAAACAAATAAACACTACTAAAAATAATATGTATACAAAGTTATTAGATAAAATTCTAATGATTGATATTGAGGACGAAATTATCATTGCATATTTTATTATTAAAACAGATATATTCAGTCAGTAATTCAAATATTTCAGTTTTGATAAAAATCGTCAATTTATTTTTAGAAAACAAATCAAAAAAGAAAGCGAGAAAGTCCTAGGGAAACGAAAAAGAACATGAAACTAAAAAATTCAATTTTTTTGATTGCTTGAAAAAAATTGGATATACTCGGGTTCAGGTGCTCGGGTGAATTTGCTAGCAAGGTAACTTGGTATTAAATTATCAGAATTAAGTATTGACCTTTTTAAAGAATATCATGTTAGGCCAACTTTCTATTCATTTGGGTGTTTAGTATTTTTTGTAACATAATTTACAACGAATTATAATATATTTTGTGAAGTATTAACAAGTTAAAAAAATTAAGGAAGAAATCTTTTTAAAACTGTAAATTGTTTTATTAGGCTTATCGAATTTTTTTGCCATTAAGAAGAGTCAAAAATTTGATTCTAGTTTAATGAATCTTCAATTTTTGGTTAATTTTAATATTAGTCTTTATAAGATAAGAAAAGAGTTTAAATTTTTTAAAATTTTTTTAAATTAAATTTTTAAAAAAATGTTTATAAAAAAAAATGAAAAAAATATTAAAAGTGAAAAAACAATAATTTTTTTTTAGTTTAAAAATAATCTCTTTTTTTTTTAAATAAAATTTGTTTTGTTTCGTAAAGAAAAAATGAATAAATAATTGATTAATTATTAACAACATTTAGATTAAACTTGTAGTAAGAGAGCCACACCACCAAGAACCCATTTAGCTGGCTTTTCTTTAGTTTTCAAATTAAAAGTCCATACAAAAGTGGGTCCTCTAGTTTTGGTCTTATAAACTGGACATTCGTAAATATTTTTAGTTTCTCTACGATCAACCGGTATGGCTTTAATGAAAATAACAGGCATTAATGGAGTTAATTCTTTTAGTTTTGACTCGGCAATTTGACTTGTCTGTGTATCCCATCTAGCTCCCTCCATATACAAACCAAAAACGTAAGCTCCTTCTCTTGGTGCACCACCTAATTCTTCTCTACTCTTTTTAGTAACATCAACACTCAAACACATCTTGTCCAAAGGCCATTCATTTTTACGAGCAGTAGTCTGCATAATAGCTGTCAAAAACGATTGAGGATTAAAAAGACCTCCTAACCAAATGGCCGATGGTAGTTGGAAATCGCCTGTCCAGCTTTCTAATTCTTTAATTCTTTGTAACAAATCGGCATACCACTGACCTAGAGGGAACATTGATGGATAAGCTCGCTTTGTCCACGAAGCTGGAACTTGATCTAAATATAGAGATTCTTGTAGTGATTCCATTTCAGTTGTAATTGTCAACTCTCCCTTAAGACCCAAATTAAGCTCTTTCAAAGATCGTCTAATTTCCCTAGTTAAGAAGTTCATACGTTCACATTCTTGTATGGCAACAACTGTATAAGGAGTTTTTTCTTCGGCTTTAGCCATTAATTCTCTTACTAAAAATTCATCTGGTAAACGTTCTAAAATATCATCTAATTTTTGTTTAATTTTTTCTTCACGGGTTTGACCAGCTTCGCCACCACTTCCAGCTGAAGTGTCACGTGGCTGCATTTCTAAAACAGTACGGAACAAATTTTCAGATGTCGTGGTTAAAAAGTCGATCTCGGCATTCGGATGTAAACCGTACAAATATGGACTTTCAGGCGGAAGATTTTCGTCTATATAATTATGATATCCTTTATAGTCGGAACTTGGTGGTACTGGAAAGCCTGGTGCTAAATTTAATTCTCCATCAAACATATTCGGATTCATGTATTCTTCTAAATAAACTCGACATAATCGACGATCCCAATCGTCAGTTATATGACCACCGTACATAATTTCACCAAAGAGATATCGCAAATTTTCCCATGGTACTTTAACATTACTTTCAAGATAATTATACAAAACATTGACACATATCGTCAAATCACCATTATTAAATGGATAATTCCTATTCCAGCCTTGAGCACCAAATTTACGACGTTCAGCAACAACAGCATGGAAATAACACAAAGCAAATAAAATTGATTTAAATTCAGTTTCTTTGGCGCACATTTCCAATGTGTCCTGATTGAAATTATCCAAAGCTTTATGTAAATTGGCCTGCATACCTGTTGGTGGTTCATTGGTTATTTTAATAGCTGTTTCTAGAATACCTTGTGGTATAATATGAGCCGCTGGATCACCAGCTGGCTCAGCTGATATAAACATTCTAAAATTTTCATGACTTGTTTCGCCGTGTATTTCGAGCATTTTTTCCAAAGTTGACAACCATTTACTAACTAAATGAATATTTTGTAAAACTACCCAATGACCTTCTTTAGCTGCTATTTCCATAGCATTTTCAGCTACAACCTCTTGACCTTGTCCCAAACTTATATTATGAAAATTTTTATTGTCCATTGTGAAACCGAGTTTTTTGCCAACTGCTTCGACGTCCTTCAAAGGATCTACACCAGGACTTAGAATGAAAAATACTGGAGTCGATGGCGTTGTTTCTTCGAATGATTTCGAGAATTCAACTGCACGATTTTCTGTATATTTTCGACCTAATTTCTCTTCAACAAACAAACTCAATGCATACAACATACGATCTGGTCTAAGGGCGCGCATCATACACAATTTTTGCAATGAAGTCTTATTTTTCCATTCTTGTGGAAATTTCTCTTTTTCTGGACACTCGGATTCGACAAATTTTTTCCATCTCTTAGCTGATCCTTCAATATCGCGGTCTAAATTATTAAATTCGCTCATAGAAGATAATGCCTTGATACCACCCCATGAATAGTCATTTAGGAAATCGACTGGTGAGGTCACATTAGTTTGAACAGGGAAACGTAGCAAGAAATCTAATTCTTTGGCGTCAATTTCTTTACTTACAGTTAATATTTGAAATACCATTTGACTAGTAAATATAAGTTTATGTTTTTCAAAGAGACCTCGAGTTGTATATATAAACGCCGAATATGTTATTGAGTCTATTAAGTTAACAACTCTTTGTTTAATTTCCTCGGATGGTTCAGCACGTTCAATAGCCTTTGAAAAAACAACTTTAAATGCCTTAAGTGAAAATTGATACATTGGATTTATTTTGCATAAATCATTCATTATAAAATAGATAAGTGAAGCTCTAGCTGCCGCAGGTCTATAAAATTCTCTCGCCTCGTCAATTTTAGCTGATGTCACTTTAGCCTCTTTAACTTTTTCTTCAATACCCAAAGCTGTTGTCTTTGTATTTTCTAAGTTTTCAACTAATTCAACGTCACCTAAGAAATTTCCTTCGGCTGCACTCAATCTAGCCAATAAACTATCTTCTAATTGTTTCAATGTAATTTTATACTGATTATTTTCTCTAGTCAATTCCAATTTTAATTTTTCCAAATCAGGTCTCTCCTTGGCGACAACGTCAGCTAAAATTTGATCCTCTAAACCATCTCTTGTTACTGTAAAATTAATTAAAGTAGTCTGAGCTTGCATCTCTGGTTTATAGTGAGGATTAGCCAATTTTGTTTGAAGAATTAATTTAAACGATGGATGATATTCGACCTCTTTATCACCGATCTTAATAGCTTTTCCTTTTTTAATAGTATTACGACCTAGCAATGGATCTAATACAGCCTCAATTGATTCTTCGATATTTTCAATGAGAAGAGTATCACCCAAAGCTAAAGCTTGTTCTATTTTGTCCAAATAACCTTTTTGTCCCAAACGAATTACTTTTAATCCTTCTCCATACCTAGTTTTAATCCATTTAATTCCTTGTAATTGAGGATCTATAATTAAAGGCCAACGATCACAATTGGTCAATATAGTGGCATTTTCGATACTCATACGATCACCAGGTAGACCTTCATTATTCCATTGAGCTATATCGGCATCATCAATCAAAAGTGATAAAACATCTAAATCAGGTGTTGTCAAAATAGCTGGTTTAACTTGAGACAAATAAGGTACCCAATATTTCTCCATTAACTCAACTCTATATTGTTTTGTAAAGCAACCGACATAAGAAATAAAAGCCGTAATTAGCAACACATTTCCTGGTAAACTTTTTTCTTGAAGTCTAAAATTAGCAACTGATTCTGTCCAACGTATCTTTTCCGATGATAAACCACCGACTAATCTATTAGCTAAATTTATAGTATACGCTGTTTGTTGAGCTTCTTGTTCACATTTTTGCTTAGCACTTGCTGCAGCATCAAACTCATCAGTAAGTACTTTCAATTGAGCTTGTAAATCGGATACTTTTTTCTCAACAGCTGCTAATTTATCCTTGGCAGCTTGTAATTCGGCATTAGCTTTTTGTAAAGCCATACGTTTTGGTGCTACATCGCAAAAAACTTCATAATATTTAAGAATATTAACAACCCATGAGCATAAACCGGCAGCGGCCAATGATTGAGTCTTGACTAATTCAGGCTGGAAAATTGGATCTTTTATATAAACTTGTACTTCTTTACGGCATGTTTCAGGTATATTGTCTTTATCGTAAGTTTTTAGATCGATTAAAAATTTATCCACATTACCCATCATAGCCTTAGCTGCTTTCCAAGATCTATCTCTTGGTACTTTACCACCGGGTGCCATAAGTACTAAGACGGCTGAACTTACTAGAATTACAGCTGGTGGTGGATTTGCAAAAGATTTCATTTCAGTCAAGTTAGTTTTATCCAAAGTATCCAAGGCTCCTTGAGCAGCTTTCAAAGCAGGCTCTGCTTTAGCCAAATCGGTCTCGCATTCAACTTGTTTCTTACCAACTTCTGTACTAATTACAGATACTTTTTGCTGTTCGTCATCAGCAATTGCTTTCTCTTTACTTACTTTTTCCGTTTCAGCACTAACTATTTTAATTAATTTATCGGCATCCTCATTTTTTTGTTTAACCTCAACTTCTTGAGCAGCCAATTTATCCTTCAAATCATCTACTTGCTTCGATGTCGATTGCAATTTAACTAAACCGTTTTCCAATCGAATTATTTTCTCTTGTAATTCTTTGTTCTTAACAGTCAAAAGTCGTTTATACAAAGATATTTGCTCCAAAAATGACTTTGGTGTTGTGTAATTGTATCTTCGATCATTTTGTAAATAAACAACACTCATGTCATTTACACTCTTGTGCACATAGGCCATGAATTGAGATATACTTTCTTGAAATGGACCTGGTAATAAATCTACATCGGCTAAAAATCTTCTAGCTACTGATTTCAAAGCTTCTTCGGGCCATTCATGGAACCAGTTAATACTAGTACAATTAATTATGGCTGGGAATTTACGACCACGAACTCTTAGAGTCGAGCCTACAGGTGAAAAGCAAAGTACTACTTTTAATAATCTTCTAACTTTATCTATAAAATATTTCCAACAATTTTCTCTGGTATCATCAATTCCCAAACTTTTAACCTCATTTCTCATTGAACCAATAATTTCTTCGACTTGTTCATCAGCAAATAGACCTGGTATCTCACCGGAAGCGAGTAGATCGTTAATTAGAACTAAAAATTTTTCATCAGCAACTTGGGCATCGGTCATAAGGAAAACAACGCCAACATTTTTTTGGCCAGCTTTAATATACAATTGAGATATGTCAGTTTTTAAATCAGCTATTGAATAGCCTTTTCTTAGTGTCACTTGAAATACTTCTAAAGAACTTATCGAAGCAGCCAAACGACTAAGACTTTGTTTACCAGAACCACCAACACCAATTAGTAAAGCATTACCCCTTGGCGATTCTAAAATACGATTTATACGACAAATATGCATCATAGCATCTTCAAATAAGACTAAATTCATAGCTGCATTAAGCTCATTGTAATTATCAAGAGCGTCTGTTAGAAGCTTGTTCAATTGTGGCCAACTTTCAATTGCACAATATTTAGGATCACCAACACCTTGAGCAAAATGACAATAAATATTCGGTTGTTTAAAACATTCCTCCTCATTAATGTCCTCAAGATTTTTTTTCAAGACATCACGTTGAATTTTATAAAATAGCTGACTATCTTCTTTATCAACCAATTTATCACAATAAACCCTTTCGGACTCATGTAAATAGATTCTTACTAAATCATTTACAGTTTTGACCGATTCAGGCTTAACAAATAAAATACATTGAAATATATTTGACAAATCTCTCAAGTTAAATATATAATGAAATTTAATAGCTGTCGGAAGGAAAGAAGAGGTGACTCTTTGATGTAATGCTAAAGCTGCATTTACTAAATTTAGAGAATATTTCATAACTTGTTGAGGAAAGCCATTACTTAAGAATTGAGATAAAATACTATTATAAATAGTTTGTAAGGCATCATTGCCAGGGAATGAAACAGCAAAGACTGAAAAATGTCTTTGTAATCTTGGATCTATTGTAAAACTACCCGAAGTCGGATTCATACATGATACATATTGACAATTATTTATTTCTTTAAGAGTTAATTTTTGTCTATCGTACCAATGTTTATAGTCCATGTGTTGTCTTAAAAGAGTATGAGGCTGAACAGTACCATATGCATCGACTTCTGGCATATTCATATCATCTATAAAATAAACTAATCTCTTGGCGCCTGGAGGTCCATAATTACGACCAGCTTTTTTCTCTAAAGGCTTCTCCAAGACTCCCTGCAACATTTCTGAAGTGGTATAGAAATTAAAGGGTACATTTAAGACAACCCAATCCTCTGATAGAGAATTTAATTTATCGTTAATAAGAACTGTTTTGCCTGTACCAGCTGCTCCAACTAACATAATTGGTCTGCCTTTTTCCAATAATAAATCAATAAAATATCGAATTCTAGTTGTTTCGTATGTATTTACAAGAGCTGATTGAAGAGGTAGTTCGGGATCAAGAGTAAATTTGGACACCAACTTAGTCCATGGTTCGAATTTTTTCGATTCATTGTCAATATAATAGTCGAAAATTGTTCCTTGAGTTGGAAATTTAATAGTTTTAAATTCAGTAACCCACCATTTAGAGAATTCAACACGATGATCTGTAATTTGATCCTGAAATAAAGCACTACCAAATGCCCAAACACAAGCAAATACAAAATATAATTCATATAATTCTTTAGGACAATCCGAAGGTGTATTATGTGGAGTCATAAGACACTCTAATAAATTACATAACATATGTACGTGTGCATTCTCGACAATAGGAGTTATTTTTTTGAATCTATTTTTTATAGCGTCAATACATTGTGGTACGTATTTGTCAAATAAAATAGTCAAATTAGCCTTTTCGGCTTGAACTTCACGAGTATCAATCCAACTAGCTGCCTGAGGATTCCAACCTAAATCACCTGGATTTATGTATAAAATACCAGCACGACTTACTGTAGCTGGTGTGGCTGTTCTTAAATGACTAATTTCAAATAATAATCTCATGCTTGGTGTCAATGGAATTCTTTCATTACTAGCCAAGGTTAATACTTTATTATCATCCATTACTGTATTAAGTGATTCAATCCACATAGGATCAATATCACCGTCAAGAACTATCCATTTCGGTCCATCACTAGTCATATTAGCTAAATCTCTCATGATCACAGAGAACAATCCGTCTTTCCATTCTCTAGTAGTCGGATTTATAATACCGAAAAGCTCATCATTGGTGACTGCTTTGGGATTCAAGTCGACAGCAACAGGTTTTTTCTTTTGATTTTGATAAGTTCTATTAAGAGCTTTCCAAATTTGAGATTTACCAGTACCAGCATTACCAACTATAAATACAGAGTGTCTTACTTCAAATAATTCTTGTAATTGTACAACCTTTAGAATAAATCCATCTTCTGGTTGAAGTTTCAAGTCGATTGTAGCTTGACGAATTTGTTTTTCAAAGTCAAGATCACGTTTACGTGGGACATCTAAAGCTGGGAAGAGATCACCAATAAGACCCATAAAAACTGGCAAATCGTCAGTTACTATTTTAGGTGTGTTGAAATCTCTTAGAGCTCTAATTAGAACTTGATCTTCTGGTCGTTCACGATCACCACGACGCAATGAACCAGCTACGACTAAAACTGATTTAATAGCTCTAAGACCCCAATCGTAGTGATCTTGTTTAGACAATAATTCTCTACATAAAGTATACAAAGTAATAAACTTTCTAGCTAATAAACGAGCCTCAGTGAAGCCTTCAGCTACCAACATAATTTCACTAATCAAATCAAAATCTGGTACAACCATAGCGCATGGTCTAAATAGGGCCTTTAAATTTTCTGGTAATTCTGTACGACCGGCATAACCTGGATTCATTGTTATAAATATTCCGACTGTTGGATTCAACTTAATATCCTCACCCATGAATATAAAGCGTTTCTTTTTGTCTCTAATGGCATCTTGGATGCTTTTTACTTGTACGGCAACGACTGATAAGACTTCAACAGAGATACGATTGAACTCATCAAAACAACCCCAAGCTCCTGTTTGAGATAATCCTTTATAAATATTACCACATGATTTATAATCCATTTGTTCCGAGCAATTAAATACATATACCATAAAACCTAATGAACGACCTAAATCTTTAGTTGTTTCAGTTTTACCTGTACCAGCTGGACCAGCAGGTGCACCGCCCATAATCAAGTGAAGTGATTGAGTTAGAGTTATATAACAACGATCAGTTAATGGTGTAATTACCAAACGAGGTTGATTACCTAAAGAAACAAAAAAAAATATTGAAAAATATTTTTAAAAAAAATTCTTTAATTTGTTACCTAAATACTCATGAGCATATTTGAATTGAGCATCACAAATATTAGCAAAACAATCTTTTTTCTCTTCATCCCATCTATGTCTCAATTGACATTGCCATAAAAATTCGCCTGAACTTTCAATTTTATTTTGTATCATTTTGGTTACTACATCTCTGGCATGTACATCAATTGTACAAATAGTCATAATTTTTTGTCTATCATTTTTACTCAAGTCTCCTAGTAAAATTGTGATTAAAGCATTTAATTGAGCAATTTGTTTTTTACTGTAATCTTTAAGTGCATTTTCAAACCCTTCTTCTAATTTAGCAAAAACCATATTGACTTCAGTTGTCCACCAAATTTGTGAGCCAGTCAATGCTATTTGACCTGGAAATTCGAGAATCCATTGTTCTCTTGATTTTTCTTCATAAGCTTGTACTGCTTCAGTTAACCAATATAAAACTGTTTCACATTGTTTGTCTAATAAACGATTAAGCCATACTTCAACTTGGCCATTTAAGTCACATGGTGATGGCAAATCTACCATTTCACCATCTTTAGCTTGCATTGCTAAGGCTGTTTTAGCCTTAGATGGATCTAATTTAAGTTTGGCGATTGAATCGAACAATTTAGTCAAGTGTTTCATGACTTTATCAGGCTCGTTACCATTCGATAAAATATCTAATAAATCAGCACTTGATACGAAATAAAATCTTGGAAATGCCAAACGTTTTGTCTCTAAATATTCAGCTAGAGCTTTTTCACACAATGCTAAACGCTCTTGGATATTTTCAAGACGTTCGTACAAACCAACACGATTTGTACATATTACTACATTTAAGTCTTTTTGATTTTCGTCACAAATCGTCTTGAAATCTGAGTCTATACCATCGAAACGCTTCGAATCCTCTGGTAATTGATTACGAATATCTTCCGAGCCTAAAAATCAAAAAAAAATCATTTAGAAATTTTTTTTTTGATGAAAAAAAATAAAGAATGAAAAAATAAAAAATAATGTACCTATAAAAATGGATTCCAAATGTGACCATGTTCTTTGTACTTCTAATAAAATCGATATAACTTGATCAGCTTGAGACAATTTTTTTTGCCAACTAGTAACTTCGGTCAAAAAGTGAGCTATGTATTTTGAAGTAAGCATATTTTGTAATTGAACTTGATTATCTTCTAAGGTCTCAATTAATTCATCCGATGGCTGTAACAGAGGGATTTTAGTTCTTGAATGAGCATCAGTATCGAATTTCATAGTCGTCCAAGTTGTATCTAACTCACGTAGTACTTTTTCCATAGCACTTTCTTTAACTGCTTTATCGACTATATTTTTAACTTCATCCTCAAATTTATGTAAATTAAGAGCCAATAAATCTGAAAAAGTGGTACTATCGTCCATTGTAAAACGGACTCCTGTCGCTTGCATTAGTTCTTGCCAATGTCTATCTCTAATTGCAGGATTTTGTAATTCAGTCACAGCTCTCAATGAAGTCATTAAATTTTTGACATCATTTTCTACACCTGTATAAGCATCCCAAGCTCTCATTTCTTTATCCAAAGATCTTATTTCTTTAGCGAATTTTTTACACTCGGCATCCATTGAATCAGCATTTATTTCTCTCCATTTGGTCTTTTTCCAATCGTCAAAAGTACTACGTACTATATTTATATAATCCCATAAACTCTTTAACAATTTAACATCTTTTCTACATTGTTTAATTTGCTTAAAGTCCGGAACTTGAACTTCAAACAATTGAGCTGATTTATCTAATTTTGTCATTTCGGTCTCCATTTTTAATACTTTTAAATGACAATCGTCCAATTTTTTATACGGACGATCACTGTCGTATCTAAATGGAGCCTCCTGACGAAAAGCTTCACGGAAATTGTATTGCTCAACATCAAAACTGGCTGTCTTACGACGAATATTTGCCACTTCATTAGTTTGCAAAGGCGCTACTAATTGTTTAGCTTGCATTGCTATTTTTTTAGTATTTGTCCATTTTTCTGGTAAATGTTGTAATTTTTCATAGACATCATCTGGCGCTTCTTGACCATAAGCTTTCAAAAGTTCAATTTTTTTCTTAATCGGATCGAACATGTTATCATAAGTGGCTGTTTTTTCTCTAACTGCTCCCAAATGACCCATCATAGCTACTAAATTATCATAATCACCTTCTTTTACTTCTTTAGCTAGATTTTTATCTTTTTCTTTAATAAATTCGTCTAAATCTTTCAAGCTATTGGTCACATCTTCCATCAAATGTTGTTTAAACATATACGACCATTTTTTAATTGTATTTAATAATGCAGTTTTAAATGGTTTGCTATCAACTCTAAACCATTTATCAATTAAACGAATATCGTCCAATTTACTTACATCATCGAATGTTTTTTCATATTGATCAACTTGTTCTTTAAATTGTTCTAGAGTTGGTGGTGATTCTGGCACACCGTTCTCAGCATTTGCCTCAATTTCCTCTTGAGTTAAAACATGATTGTACAATAAAAATTGTCGCATAAACTCCTTACGATCATCTACCCATAAATAAGCATACTTATTAAATGAGTCTTTGTATTCATTTGCTTTGCTTAATATAGAATTAACTCTTTCCATTAAGTCCTGTCGAATATCACTTAGATCAGTTTTTAATTCTAAATCGGCTTGATAATGATCCTGTTCTAAATGAGTAGCTATTCTTGGAATTAACGAACCTTGCTTATAAATATTTCCAATAAGACCTTCAATTAATTCGTAGAAGCCATCTGTGTCACTATAATTCATACTTGGTATAAAAACCATTTCGTTTGTTAATTTTAATTGAGCTTCGAAAAGTGGATCAGGACTAGTTTTGACATAATCAGTCTCCTTGAGGAAGTACATAAGAGAACATTGAATAATCTTGTGAAATCCATCTAGAACAATTTTATCGACATATTCGGTATAAGCCTTCCAAATGTCAGTTTCTTCTTGTTCGATTTTAAGTAAAGTCTTATTTTCCTTGACCAAATCATGAATCTTTTGTCCAGTCTCTTTGATTTCTTTATATCTATTGTCTAAACGTACTTGCTTATCGTCTAGTTGTAACAAAGTCGATTTGGCTTCGAAGCGTTTGAACAAAGGTGTATCCTTCCATGTGCTCATCAAATTTTGAATTTTTTCTAAATTCAATTTTGACTTTTGTAGTCTTGTCTCTAGATCGCTCACTTTATTTTTAATATCAACAATGTAATCATTAATATTTGGTGAATTCCATTTAAGATTTTTTTCTCCATTTTCCAAGTCTAAATCAATTTTGTCCAATTCAGCTTGGATTAATGGCTTCTCTTCAGGCGATACTGTTTTCAATATTTTATTGTATGAATCAACTGTATAGTCTAGAGCCGTGATGAATTTTCTATATTCATCATTTTGTTTGTAGATGTTAGTAGCCTCATTGGGAATATTTTCAGTCTTCAACATACCTAGATATTTGACCTCTTTTAGCACAGCAATTAATTGAGAATCAAAATTGGTTTGAATATTTTTAGTTTTTGGATCACGATTAATCAAATTTTTTTCTAAATTGTTATTTGATAGGGTACCAACATGGGAGCACCAGTCTTTGTAAATTTCGACTGAAAAACCATCTAATAAATCAAGAATTTCTTTATATTTTTTATTGACACGTTCCATTTGTTCTGAGTGAATAATTGGATGTTCAATTAATTTACGAAATGATTCCATTGGCTTTGAAACTCTTTCTCTAAGCTCATGACACCATTTCATAGCACCCGAAACTTCTGGTAAATTACGGTGTACCTGTATTGGTTCCGTAGAGTCTTTGAGTTTTTTTTGTATGTCATATATTTGTTTTGTATTGTCCATTTCGAATTCTAACATATCGACAATTTGAGCATAACGCGGATCAAAGTCTTTTTTAATTGTAGGTCTCTCTAGAAGATTTCCCAAGATTGTTATCAGTTTAAATATACTACTTAAACTGTTACAATCATCAAATGCTTGCGATATGATTGCTGATAGACGACGGTCCAAGTCGAGAACAAACTTGTTAAATTCTCTATAATCATTATCAAACTCCTTGAAAAATGAAATCATTTTTAAAAATTTGAATTTTTATTTTTTATCCAACATTTAATTTAAAAAAAAAAAAGAATTTATATCGGAATTTCAAGTGAAATAAGTATATAAATACTGTTTCTACTTACTTCACATTTGGGATCTAAAGGATCGTATTTTTTATTTGAAAATTTTTCAAATTCATCTTTAAATTCCTCGAAAATTTTCAGAACTTTAGAGCTCAAAGCTTTGCCTTTAACGCCACCAATTTCAACTTTTTCTAATCTCAATAGATCAATGGCAGTTTTAAACAAATTTCTAATCATGTTCATTTTTTCCATAAATTTATCCCATCTTGCAAATACAAGTTTAGGTGTAAACTCCCACTCTCTTGGTGTGTTACCATTTTTAAAATAATCTTTAACTTTTGCTCTATGTTTTTCATATGAAGTTTGATAGGCTTCTAATATGTTAAAAGTTGTTTTAATTTTTTCGACAGATTCTTCTGGTTCACCTTTAAACAAATCAATAGGCTCTAAAAATTCACTTGCACGTTTAATTACTACATTATTCAATTCTTGTAACAGAACAATTATTCTAGCTGGTCTACAATAATATTTTGAATTAGCCCATAATAAGCAAATTGTATGAAACATAGGTTCGAAGAGCGGGACTGATTCGTCGAATTCGGTTGTGTCCAACGACTCAAAATGACCAGCTAAAGGCTTTAAATGAGCATCAATATCCTGCGATTCCTCCAAAGCAGTTAAAGTCTCTTTGAATAACTCTTTAAATGCTGGAAAATAACTACTCTGGGTTTTTTCTAATAATTGAGCCATTTTTTTAGTTTTTGGATCTTTGAGTTGATCAAATATATTTTCTAGATTAACAGTTTTGGCTTTCCAAAACTCGATTTCAACCAATGGACCTGGATTTAGGCCTTCAAGTAAGGGTTGTGACGAATCTTTTTTTAATACTTCTTGAATTTGATGACTCCAGTCTATTACTACTGATTCGATAGCATGAATTAATGTTTGATCAACGGCTTCACCTCTTAAAAAATTTAATTAAAAGTAAATTTTTGATGAATTTGTACCGACTAAATGCTGAATTTTCCAAAACACCTTAATAATTGTAGAATTAAAATTTTAAAATAAGAAAAATTGAGTTTATGATTTGAAAATACAATTAACTGTGGATTTTTTTTAGAAAATTAATAAAAGATAATTCAAATATCAGTATCGAATTCAATAAAAATGGTCACTCGACCTTAGAATGCGCTATTTTATCGCATGTTTGAAAAAATTAACATGATTTTATTTATTATTGAATAATAATGGAAAAATTCAGCTTAATTTTTTTAAAAATAATACTTTTCAGCCATTTGTAAATCTTCATCAGAAACTTTTTCAGCGCCTGCTGGTATTGGCAATTGTGTTTTGCCTTTCATTTGTCCTGAAATTACATGTGTCTTATTTTTAAGATTATTTATGTGACGAATTAAGTCGCTTGAAATGACTTTTGGCCAATCAGCTTGATTTTGAACATTTCCAAAGATTGGTACTAACAACTAGAAAAGAATTTTTTTTATCTCGGTTAATGAGGAAATTTTTTTTTTAATTTTACCTCATCTAAAATTGCTGATAATTGATCAAGTGGCGAATAAGACAAATCACCATAAATAAGTGCATCCTTAATATTAACGTCTTTAGAAATAGGGTCTCTATTCTTTTTGGCAAAATAGCAAGCTTTGTTTTTGAGCGTGTTGGGATATGAGTATGAGACTGTTAAGGTGCCTGATGAATTAAGAATGAAAACAAGTAATGTTTGTTCGTTTTTATCCAAAAACTCATGAATCATTATTTTATTGTCTTCAATTGCATACATTTTAGTCCATTTATCTCCTTTTATTTTTAGGGTCTTAAGCAAATAAATTGCTAAAAATTCGACCCTTGCATCTTGAATTTCTAAATCATCTGCCATTCTCTGTGGCTAGTCTTACTTCTCTTCTGTTAATTTCTTTACTTAATTAAATTTAAAAATTTATCTAAGATAAAATTATAAGTAATTAAATGATTTTTTATTTAAAACTAGTTTTGTTTATTTCTCTTTTATAAATTTTAAAAATTTCAAATAACCAAGTTGTTAACGTCTATAATACCTATTTGGTTTTATTTGGAAGAATTATTACATTTAAGGTTTTTTTTTCTTTATAAACGAAAGTAACAATAAAAAAAAATAAATTTTTTTTTCTTGTTGCTAAGACTCAAGAGTTTCCATATAATTGGAATTATATAAGTATACTTTTTTTTTAATTTTTTTTGGAATACATACTCCAATTTTTATTTTTTGTTTTTTAATCTTCGTGGTTGCTATGCGACTCGAGTTTTAACTTTTTTTTTGGATAGCTAAAAAGTTTTTTTGATTGTTCTTTTAAAAGACCTCTACTTAAGAAGCTTAAGAAATTTTTTTATTTTAATCAACAATTTTGTCTGATTCATTTAAATTAGTATGATAAAGTCTTTTTTCAATTTTTAATGTAAGAAACATATTTTTAGAATTTTATAAAGGACTTTCTTTTAGTAGGTGTAAGCTAAGCTAATAAGTTAAATTGACAGACGGCACGAGTTTTATCAATATATTATAAGTTATAGACATTAACTAGTGTACTCAGTGAACGTTTTCAGGGAACTTAACTTTTCTTTCTTTCCTGATACATTTATCAAAACTTCGTAATTCCGCGAATTCTCATCGATTCCCCATTAATTTGATTTTATTCAAGCTTACATTTTTTTTCCGTGTATGATTAATTCTTTACTCTAATCCTATATTTTTCGCTTATATTTATTTGTTGATTAATTTTAAGTAAAAGAGAATAAACAGATTAATTTAAAAAAAACAATAATTTCTATAAGGATTCAAATAAAAAATTTGGAATCTTCAACTTATACGAATCTCCGCTTGTAAAACTAAAGATTAGACATTGTCAAAGATTTTTACCCAATTTTTTCTCTGTGTAAAAATGCGTAGTAAGTTGGGTTTCAGGTTATAATTTTTTCAAAATTTATGGGTTTCAGATTAACTAATAAATCATGTTTATTATTTTATTTCCAATTATCACAACACAAAATTTTTTTTTGGGGATGTATAAATCATTTTAAGTAAAAAGCAGATTTTTTGTTGTGAAAACACGACATTTATTGTTCGATTTTAACGACATGTATTTATAAAGACAACTTTGCTTGCTTTATTCGTATTTACAAATGTTTTTTTTGAAATTATCGACATTGACATATCGCTAATTTCATGCCATTTTCGATATTTAACGACATGTCGCTAAAATCGAGCAAATAAGTTATATAGTTATATAATATTTTTATTTTTTTTAATGAGAAAAAACTTGTTAATAGAATGACTGAATTTAACAATTCCACAGCTTTAATTTTATTAGGATTAAATCAATTACATAAAAGTTAAAAAAAGATATTATAAAAATTTTTTAAAAAATAAAATTTTTAAACATCCATAAATGGAAATAAAATTATAAAAATTAAAACAATCACATCTAAATTTTTTAACTTTTAAGAAATCTTCTTTTAGTCGGATTCTTGATCTCATCATTCTCAAAAAGTCTCTCTAATCTTTGTAGGTCTTCACTTGAATGCCTCAAACGTTCTTCTCTGCTTAAATCCATATCATCATCACCATCAAATCTTTCCAAATACCTTCTCAATGCATCAAACTTAAATGATTAAAAAAAATAGACAAATTTAATTTTCAATAGTTTAAAGTAATGTTACAATTTCAGCGTCTTTGCGATTGTATTTTGACAATCTTAATGCTCGCGAATCGACATTATTTGGTTGAAAACACAAAACAATGACTACTAATAACATAAATAAGCTAAATATTTTTGAATTCATTTTTGACTTCAATATTTTGCAAAGATTTCTAAAAAAAAATAAAAAATTATTCTTCTTTATTTAAATAAAGCTTTCTAATAAACAAGATTGATCAACTGTTTATTTTTAATTTTTTAAATGAGATTTCAAATGAAAATAAAAAAAATCATAAATAATTGATCTTAACGCAACTTCCTTGAATTGAAAAATCAACGATTGCATTTTTTATTTTGTTTAAAATTTCACATTTTTTAAATTTCTCTTTAATTAATTTTGAGTTGCAGGCGATTTTTTTTTGAGAAATTTTTAAATAATTGGTTTAAATATTAAACATTTTAATTAGATCTTACTTAAAAGAAAGACAGACTTATTTTATTTTAAAAAATGAGACCCACAAAAAGAATTAAAGCAAATAATGAATTCAAACTCTTCTCCTTCATATTATATTTTTTTAAAATATATGAAATAATTCGAGTTGATAAACCACACTAATAATCAATAATTGTAATTTCAATTTTATCACAGCAAAAAATAAATACTTAATTAGAAGTATGTCTCTAATTCAAGAATTTTAGACATATTGAAAATAAACTTCTTAATTATGTGCATGTCCTTTATGAATCTTCCTTATAATTAAAAATTAAAAGAAACTGATCATTTTAAATTCTTTACTCCACATACTCCATGTACCTTAAGTACTTTATTATTTAAACTTTCAAAATAATGATGCCTTACAATTTAGCCCTAATTATTTTTATGACTCGTATTCGCCTCGCCAAAAAAATAGATATGGCTAATTTTATGGTTATATTTATTTGATTGAATCTCATTTTTATTTAGTTTGAGTCTAAATTATTTAATAAATCCATAAGACACATGGAGTATCTGGAGCAAGTTTAATATTTAAATTATTTATTTAAAGAAAGTGATTGTTATAAAGATCATAAAGGAGTATAGACCCTATTAACAATCTGATTGTCGATCCATGGAATTTTAAATCAAAGCGACTAAATAAAACAACTTTTTTTATCGAAACTAATCTGATAAGTTTAAAATATCACTTTTCAGTGGATCCTTGAAAAAACAACACCAACCAATTTTAAAAAACGCCTGAGTGTTTTTCATGGTAATATTGTAAACTATTCTATTTTAAGATTTAAAGATTTAACTTAAAAGAGAATTTTTATGATAAAAAAATTTTACTGAAACGTGAGAAATCATGTTTGATTATAGGCCTGATATGCCTATAAAAATGTATAACGTCAATAATACAGTAGTTTCCGTCTATAATAAACTCAAATTTGCATGTAATTTTGTATATAAGAAACGGAAATTTATTTTAGAAGATGTAAAATCCGCGTCTAAATATATTTTTGTTCTAAAAAAAAATGTTATAATATCCGAAATTTTATTATAAACGAGTTTATTTTAACCGCAAACTACTGTTTAGGTATTGAAAAAACAGCAATAATTTCCAAAATTTTTACATCGGATTGTTTATACTTATGATTCCTATCACAAGAAGCTCTATCAAAAAATGCGTTCAGAAATCAAATAAATAATACAGTCAGACCTTGATTTTGTCAATGGTCTGCGTAAAACGAAAATCGTTGACAAAAATAAATAATAACAAAAATACATGCTAAACCATTGCTCATCTAACCTAAATAGAAGTAAAATTAACTTGAAAAAATTAAGGTTGAAAGAATCGAGGCCTGACTGTAATAAGATTAGGTATAGGCTATATGGTTTTGATTTTTTATTAAAATAAAAAAATATCCAAATAACTAAAAATATTAAAAAAGCATAAAAGAACTCGAAAAATATGGACTACCAAGAGAATTTTAAATTGATAAATTTTTTTAACTGAAAAAATTGTTTTTTTCTAATCTATTTATTTTAGAAAAATTAATTAAACTCCTATTCTCTATTTAAAAATATTTGAACTAATTTTCAAATTAGAGTCCGTGTAGTTTAGGGCTATGTAATTGTTTAAAAATTAGAACTTTTTTTGTTGAAAATTTAAACAAAAATGATACTTGTTATTATTATAAAAATTAGTTAAAATTTAAGTTTAAAAAAAAATTTTTATGTCAGACGCCTGTAAGGCAAAACTAGATTTTCTAATTTTTATATGGTTAAACATTTTTAAAAATTAAATTACGGGCATATTAAAGTTTTTTGATTTTTTGTTTTTTTTGTTTTTTTTTTACCGAAAAAATCACTCTGCAAAGCTTTTAAAGCTACTTTTGGCGATAAAAAAAATTATTGCATACTGCAACAAAATTTGCTGCACCTAATGGAAAAGTCTGCAAGAATTTGTGCAATTTAAATTGCGTATTTAATTTAGGTTTTTTTAATGCTGTGCAAATTTGCAGGAAAAAAAATTTTAATTGCAAAATTGCAAAAATCTTTTAATTGGCAAATATGCGCACTTTCTAATCTAAATACGCAATTTAAATTGCACAAATTTTTGCAGACTTGGCCAATAGGTGCAGCAAATTTTGTTGCAGTAGGCAATAATTTTTTTATCGCCAAAAGTAGCTTTAAAAGCTTTGCAGAGTGATTTTTTCGGTAAAAAAAAAAACAAAAAATAAAAAAACTTTAACATGCCTAAATTACGCTACAGAATGATTCAGAATCCACCAAACGGATATCGCTTTATTAAACTGATATTTAATTTTATAAAAATCAATTTTTTTTTTTTTTTAATTAAGTAAATTTTTTCGAAGCCAAGGGAAACACACACACACACAAATCTCACATAGATTTTGTCAATTAAAATTTTCCTTAAACAATTATCTTTTTAAATGTCTTCATCTATTTTAAGTTATCTATTACTTATCATTTCCTTTTTTGTAGAAGCATTTTAATTATTTTTTATTTATTTGTTGGTTTTAAAACAAATAATCAAGTTTAAATATAAAAATCGACCGTTAAGACGGATTATAAAATGAAAATTTAGAAATTTAAAAATGTAATGCTTATATTATTTAAAATAATCAATGATTTTGTTTACCAAAATTTTAAAGATCCCTTTTAAAATATCAAATGATAAAATTGAGGCTTTATCGCCATTAATTTTTAATAATTTTCATGAAAATTTTGAATCAGTCTTTTATAAAAAAAAATTAATTTTATCATTTAGATTAAAAAAAAAAGCTTTTAAGTTTATACAAGTGAGTTTCTTAAGGATGGTCTCATTTGATAATGATTAATATTAAGCTAGGTCGGAAATGTAATATTTAAATTATATTGGCCTTGTATAATTTGGAATTGAAAAATTATGTGGCAAATATGATTTCAGAATAAAAAGAAGTTCGGCTAAAAACATTTTTCACTTTAATATAAAATTATTTTTCTTGAAATAAAAAATAGGAAGTAATGCTGTTCGCGTTATTTTTTTATAGCTTTTTTTTTATTTTGAATATTAAAATGCCCCATTAATATGAATACTTCCATTTTACCCAAATTAAACAGAAAATATAATTTGATTATAAATTTGCTAATTTTTTAAATAATAATTTCACAAGAAAATCATCTCATTGATTAAAAAATAAAATATTTTCTTTATGTCTTTAAAATTTATTTTAAACTTTTGAATTATAACAAACTACCTGACTCATTTGAACATCTAATTTAGCATTTTAAGTGTTTTTATATTTTTGATTGACTATAAAAAGCGTCTAAAAATCAAAATTCATAACGCTAAAACTAAAACCAAGTAAAATGAGTTCGAATTTCATTTTGATTTTCTTGGCCTCTTAATATATAGATAACATAATTAAAACATACACTGTAAAAAATAAAAGTGACTAAGACACCATTTTTAGGTGCTACAACTAGACGCCATCTTGGAGAGTTTTCGAGACGTTTTTAGTAGTCACTATTTTTAAGGCGCTTTTATTTAGTCATGTCTTTAAAAAAACGTCTAAAATCAAAAGTATCTAATTTAAAAGCGACTAGTTTTAAATTTTTCATTACAAAATTTCGATCTTTTTTTTAAAACAAGACACTTTTTTTCAGGGGCGGCGCCAGGCAAGAATTCTAGGTGGTGCTAAGGGTGTCGATGACATGGGTCATATACCGTATGTATGGTCCTCAAATATGGTCCTCAAATACGGACCAAAAAATCTTTTATTCGAGTTGTTTTCGACTCATAAAATGTCTCGATTAAAAATTTGTTTTATTTAAAATTTAAATTCCTAGGAATCTTTATTTTTTTATTTGATTCATTTTTTCTTATAACCAAAAAAAATTTAAATAGAAGGTCTTCGAAAGATAGCTACTCGATCTTGAATTTGAGAAAATACGAATGTTCTATTTCTTCAATTAAAAGAATAAAAAAATAATGTTGTGAAAAAAAAAGAAATGATTACTTATATCGTTTCATCTAATTAATTAGGAGTAATTTTATTTTTCATTTAACCGATGAGAAAATTTTTTAAAAAAAATAGAACTAGAACTAGAAAGTTAATCAATCGATTGTTCTGTATTGTTTTATTTTTATTTTCACAAACCTTTGGGTGAAAAAGAATATTTTAAATTTAAAATAAAAAGCTGACTTTAAGAAGCTGCTTTAAAAAATCTAGGTGGTGCTAAAGCACTTTTAGCATCCATGTAGCGCCGGCCCTGCTTTTTTTAGCCGTTTTTTAGTTAGACACCTCTTTCTTTAAAAACGACTAATTTTTTTGACGGCTAAAAAAAGCGTCTAGTATTCCTAAAAATTGTTAAAATATTCAATTTTTAGACGCTTTTTAAATCTAGGCGCTTTTGAAAAGTGTCTTAGTCGCTTTTATTTTTTACAGTGTATGTGATTGCTTAAGAGGCTCTTTTAGTAAACAAGGAAATAAGGTACAGACAAAAATTCATTTACTCTACGCAAATTTTTAACATTTAATGTGTATTTTCTTCAGTTCTCAATAAATATTTACTCATGAATCAAATTTATTTCAAGGCTTTACGCATTAAAAAAGGAAATGCTTAAGTTCCCATTTTGACTCATTTCCTTATTTTAATTACGTATTAAGTATAGACATGTAGAGTTTGAAAACAAAAAGCTATTTTTATCTGTATGATTTTCTATTTTATTTAGATTTTAAATGATTAGTGAAATCGATTTATTCTGCGTTTTTCTCAAAATAACGACATACCCGGACCCGTAATCCTATCCTTTTTTCTGTTTTGATTTTTTAATCATGAGATTTAAATATTTCAATTTGATTATAAATTTTTATTATTATAAAATAATTTTGAGAGTACTTACCGACGGAATACTTACAACATGAAAGAATAGTTTTCGAATTTTAATCCCACAGTAGTTTACAACAAAAGACTGTTTTCTCGAATTGTATTCTAAAAGTTAAACTTTAAAAAGCAGTCAAAAATACGATTTACTTTCGAATTAACAGTCTTAGAAAAGAAGCATAAAAAAATTTTTCTAGATAACCGAAAAAAAGAAGAAATTGTAGCGCGCTCAAAAATGTTCTTTTGAACCACTTGATTCTCATTGTCTGGCCTTATTCGTAAAATTGAAGACAAAATAATTCTTTTTGAAAAAAAATCTTGCCAATTGATTATGAATTTAGAAAATAATTTTATTTTGAAGCTTTATAACATGGAGTCGTCAGAGTTTGAAAATAAGGAAACCCCATCCGGATGCATTGTTTATACACTGGAAATTTTTAATGTTTAATTTATTAAGCCTAAAAGTATAAATAAAGGAAATCCCAATTACGTATTAAAAATTTACAGTGTAGATGTTAGAATGGTGTGTTCTCACAACCAAAAATTTTCGTATACAATTGAAAAAACTTTTCTCCAGAATAAACAACACCATAACTTGGAATCTACCATAAAAAGAATCTCAACTGACCAGCTTCGAAAGCTGCTGAATCTTTACAGTGGTTGTAATATAAATTTAACGTCAACCGTCAACCGTAACTTTTGACCGTAACTGTAACCCATGTTAATTCGACTTAATTTTCAATTTAAAGATGTTTGAGCTATGGTTACGGTTACGGTCCAAAGTTACGGTTGACGTTACATTTATATTACAACCACTGTAGCTAGATTGAATGTTTTTTTTTAGTCCTTTTAATTCATTATTAGAAAAAGGCCAAAAAAACTGACCAATATTAGGGAGAAAATGGTTTTCTAAAATTTAAAAATTTGGAAACTGATTTTTGTTATTAAATTTCTTTGATCAAAATTTGCGCTAAAATTTTTTTAAAAAACATAAAAAAAACAATAATTTAATTACTTATTAGTAAGAGAAATTTTATTTTTTTTTCATGCACACGCATGTATTAAAATTTTAAAATTTTGAAATTTTGAATTTTTAATAAAAATCAAATAGTTTATAAAATCGACCATTTTGATCGGTTTTCGTAAAAAAATTCGTTTTTAATAATTTTTAATTATTATTCGTCTTATTTTTACCTATTTAACGATACCAAATTTAACAAAACTAATCGAACAATCAAACAAAAAAAAAGCAAGAAAACAAACTTTAACAGTATCAAATTATTTTAATA
>NTPY01000600.1:223471-262268 GCA_002922825.1 Brachionus calyciflorus | reverse complement strand
GGACAACGCCACCTTATTTGACGGGGCGTTGAGAAAGTGGTCGGCAATCGGCCTCAGCATTAGTTACATAAATAAATAAAATAAATAAATTAGTAAGAGAAATTTTGTGTTAAACAATGATCTGTGTTTAAAATCTCTGGGTAACCAGTTATCTCACAAAAAATACAAGCAAAGAATTATTACGTCCTGAATTATATTTATTTTACTATCAATAGATTGATAATATTGTTAAGCCGAAGAAGATTAGAAAAATCATTTACTCAGTTTTCATTTAAAACCAACGATTAATTTATTTTTTGATTTTCAAAACGATTAAATTGTTCCTTTATTATTTAATGATGTAAATTTCGGGTTTATTTAGATCATAAAATAGTGTCGAAATATGAAATAGTGTCTCTACGGCATTTTTTCAGATGTATGCATAAATTAACACTTGAATTTTTTGATCTTCCAATTGACATAAAAAAAAAATTTACTATAAACTATTTCCCAAGCGAAACGAAATTGATGACAAGTGCTTAACCAAATAAAAATTAACAACTTGAATTTTAAAAAGAAAACATTAAATATATCAAATATCATTTAAATATTAAGTAGGGTTGTTAAAAAAGTAAAAATACTTATTTTAAAGTTTCAAACTTTTTTTAAAAAAGATAATCTTTTTTTCATTAAGAAATTAAAAGATTTTTTACAAACAAAGTTTATTTTGAATGAAATTTTTTCATGAAATTTCATTTCAAAAAAATTCTATGAAAAAATTCTTAACTATATAAAAGTCCTCTTAATTTAATTCGCATAAAAAATTTTAAAATTTTAGAAATGAATTAAAAAAGATCTACGGGTGGACTATAGAACCTCCCCTAACGCCAAATCAAGATAAAATATGTATCAGTTTGTAAATCTCGACGAGCTGATCACGAATATTATATTTTATGCTGCAGGGACCCTCCCTTCCAAAGTTATTACGGTTAAAAGTTTAAAAAAATGCCTATTAAATGCATGTAAAAAATTTTAAAAAATTTTTTTTATTTAATTTTTTATATGGATAGTATCAAAAAGGATTGTTAGGTCAAAAAAAGTTTCATTTAATCAAAAAATCAAATAAAATTCTTAACATAAAATTAGCCACAATTTGCTGTATGACGAGGCATAGCCGAGTCTTTGGAAGGGAGGGTCCCTGCAGCATAAAATATAATATTCGTGATCAGCTCGTCGAGATTTACAAACTGATACATATTTTATCTTCATTTGGCGTTAGGCGAGGTTCTATAGTGTAAAAAATCCTATTGATAAAACTAATATGATATAACATAATATTTTTTTGAAATTTATCAATAAAATTTTTTTTTATTTTATTAAAAAACAAAAAATAAGTTTCGGAAAAATGGCAATTAAAATTTAAAAATTTTTCATTTTAAATTAATTTTATTTTAAAATAATTTCAGAAATTTCTTGTTTAAACTTATTTCTATTGAATTGAAAATTCATTGAAATGAAATAAAGTGATTTCAAAGTTAGATGGTTTTGATTTGAAATTATTTCTTATCAAAAATTTTAAAGTCATTTTAACAACCATAATATTAAGATCTTATTTGAAAAAGAAATCTTTGTTAAGTTAAAAACGAAAGAAAGCTTTCCGTTTGAAATCATAGCAATAGAAATACTTTTTTTTTTGATTAAAAACATAATTTTAACTTTAATTTATGCTTTAAAAAAATTTGAAGAAAAATTAATGTTTTTCAACCAATTGAGCACTTTAGTCCAGAACATAGGTCTTAAAAATTCATTAACCAATTTTCTTACGAAATCAATTTTTAGCTTTCAAAGAAGGTTTTTAAAAGAGCCTACTTTTCCTCCATTAAATGAGGAGGAAATACGTGAGATTTATGCTAAAGGTAGTGGACCAGGTGGACAAAAGCTAAACAAAGCTACTAATCGTTGCCAGCTTAAACACTTACCAACAGGTTAGTACAATTTAGAATAAGTTTAATTATGCGTTTTATATAAAATCTAAAATAGGTATTATTGTTACAAGCCATCACACACGTTCACTTGAAGAGAACAGAAAAATAGCACGAAAACTTCTTCAACAAAAACTTGATCTTTTAAATAATAAAGAATCAAGCTATTTGACACAATTGGCTAAATTAAAACAAGAAGAAAAATTAGTTAGAACAAAACGATCTATTGAGAATTTAAAACGTAAAAAACAATTCAAACAAGAAGAAGAACTTGAATAGAACTTTATACAATTATGATTAGTTTGAGTAATGATGATTTAAAGAAAAAACATGAATGTTCTATTATATGTCCAAGTATTGAATATTTACAAAATGCTGAGATAATTACCAATGTAACATGTGACGAATGTGGTGAAACATTTTCTCAAATTTCAGCATTAAATTTACATTTAGAAAAAGTTCATAGAATTTTCAAAAATGTAAATATTTTTTAGAAAAGACGTTTACATTTAATTTTGTTTAAAAACAATTAATAAAAAGAACTAAAATAAAAATTATTACTTGAATAACTTTTATTGCTAAGATTTTGTTTTTTCAATTAGAAATTTAATTCGAAAGAAAGAAAGAAAGATTTTTGTTTTAATTAATTTCCTCAAAAAAATCAAGGTATATATTAATTTCCTTTTTTTGTTATTTTATAGAATGAAAAAGAGGAAATCTTGTGCACTAGAGCAATGTCTAAATCCCAAAAGATTAAAGAAAATTGTGATTGTAAATATCATTGTCCAAAAGAAGGCTGTAAATATAATGGAGAAAGATTTTTACCGACCTTTCATAGTTTAAAAAATCATTTTATACGCATGCATGCCGCCAAATCGTTCAAGTGCGTAAAATGTTATAAAGAGTTTTCAATTAAATCTGAAATGGAACGTCATGAGACTAAGTAAATTAATTTTATTTTCTAATTATACTCAGCAAAAAAAATATTTATTTATAAATAAAAATGAAAATTCGCTCTTTTGCATCATACGGAATAATTCTTTTTATTAGAAAATTTAAACCAAAACAGAATTATTATATTTAGTATAAACATACTTAACGATTGCTTAAAAACTGTTCATTTTTAGCTTTAAGGCGTAGTAAAAAAATTAAATTGTTTAAATAATATACTAATGAACATATGGATCGTCCATAAGTTGATCTCTGGATTTAGAAGGAAATGAAAAAGCATTTATATTTTATTTTACGTGTTTTAGTTTTCATTTAATGCTAATCATTACATACAAGAAGTTAGCGAAGGAAGCACTCACAATAACTTTTAATTTTGAATTATGTAATGACTATTCAGTCAGAAAAGACTCCAAGTCATTGACTCTCAATAAAAAAAATTAAAAAAGAAATAATAACACGTTTCTGATAAAAATTGTTAAAAAATAAATTATCAAATAAATAATAGTATAGTCGAAGTTAACTAATTCGGTCTATTTGATTGAAAAACTTATCGGCGATGAATGAACTCTTATACAAGGAATTGAAATTACAGGCCTGTTTAAATGTTTTAGTCTTAAACAAATTTTTGAAAAATAAATAATGAAAATAAATTTGAAATTTTAGTTGTGGAAAGTTGTTAAAATGTACTCAGTGCGGTGTTGGTTATTCAACACTGGCGGCATTACACAAACATGTCAAAAATAAAAATCATGTACAAGAAAGTATCAATAAAAATTTTGTCAAAAATGACATAAATTCCAAAATTCCGATTACGAAAACAAAAAATTTCAATAAAATATTACCAGTTCAGCCTGTATTTATCCTTCCTAGTAACCTAGTAAACACACCGGTAATTCTATTACCTTGCAATAATGATCTAAATCAGAACACAAATCGTTCTTCGGCGTGTCAGACATATAATGAAACGATGATGAGTACTCAAGACGTCGGTTCACAGACTAACTACAATTTAAATCAAAGTTTTGGTATCCAATTCGATTCATCCGTAGATATAATGCATGAAATTAATAATTGTCCAGAACAAGGATTTAAAGAAGCTCAGAGAAATTCAAATCAACAAAATAGAAACTTTAATGATTATGATTGTTTAGATGCAGCAACATCGACGTCTCCTTTTCTAGATTTAGGCGAGTTATTATTGAGTAATACAAGCACTCAAACTCAACAAAGTTATTTCACCAATAGTTGTTCAATTCAAACAAATGAAATAGTTAATGATAACTCTGGTTATTTTTGTACAGATTTAGGAAATTTAAATGATTATTTCGATTATGGCCAAGATGGTCAAGATAATGGAAGATGTATAGATAAAACGTGTCAAACAAATCGTTGTATAACTCCATCGAACACAATTGTTTCAGCATTTGCATCTTCTCAAACAGATGACATTTCTTTTTACAACAATTATACTTCTCAGCAACAAGCAAATATGAACACACAATCAATACAAACACAAACACATGATATGAATAGAGACATGAGTATTATTACATCTAATGGTAATGTAGTTCAAACGCAAACTGATCTTTTATTTTAACTAATTTTTTAATAAAGATTCGAAATATTCAACAACAAAAAAATGTTTTAAAGCTTAATAAATACATCGAAAATTCATTTATAAAAATTTTTAAATAAAATTTGATTAATTTCGAACTCTTTAAACCTCTAAAATTATATTTTTGTAATAAATATACAGTGCTTCTTAAATAAATGTAACGTCAACCGTCTACGGTAAATCGTGATCGTAAACGTAACCATAGCTCAAACATCTTAAATTGAAAATTAAGGCCAATAAACACGGGTTACGGTTACTGTCTAAAGTTACGGTTGATGTTACATTTTTATAAGAACCGCAGTAAATAGTTAAGATTAATAAGTTCCGGAATTCTTGAACAATTTTGAAGCGTTTAAAAAAAATTTTCACCATATAAAATTATTTTTAGAACTGTCCCAAACGATAAACCGTAGTTTAGCATATAAATAAATTTTTGGAAATTTTTAAAATTTTTTTTATTGGATAATTTTTTATGCTGAATTCAAATTTTTAATCAGTTTTTGTATAGGACTTTTTGTTTTTTTCGAAAACGACAACAGAAATTTACTAATTTTACAGTGCTGCTATGATACGATGAATTCACAATATTTTCCGTAAATTGTGGTAAATTCACGAAATTACGATAATTACCAGAAATTTTCGATAATTATTGTAAATTTCAGTGAAAAATAAAATTTCCAAAATTTTTCGAAAAAACCTGAATTTTCAAAGAAAAAATTTTTTTTCAAGTTTTTCCAAAAATTAAAAAAAAATGAAATTTGATTTAATTTTTTGACCGAAATTAACGTGAATTTCGGTTAATTATCGTAAAAAATAGTAAAATATCGCAAAAAACAGTAAAAATGTATTTTTTTCATTCAATTATTAACAAAAAAAAAATTTTTTAAAAATATTTACAGTTGAATCCCTCTTAAACGACTCCGTTTATAACGATTTTCCTTTATAAGTATGGAATTTCCAAGACGCAATTATCCCATGTTAATTGAATTGAGCCTCTTTTAACGATTCCATTTATAACGACTAGCTTTTAGCGGTTCCAACCCAGTCATTATAAAGGGATTCCACTGTAAAAAACTATTAAAAAAACTTCTAGGTATAAAAATTTTAAGGGATTTTTAACTTCCATTCGATACATCAATTTATCTTTTTTATTAAACTTTTTTAAAACAATTATAATGTTAGGTAAATTTTAGTACTGTTTCTGAAAAATGATTTTCAAAAAACTTGGACGGTTAAAAATTAAAGAAGTATTTACAGTATTTCCTCAAATACAAGATGGAATCGCTATTATTTTGAAGAGCTTATATTAAAATTTGCTTTGGTCCATGAATTTATAATTAATAAAAATAGCAACAGCATTGATTTTTTCTTTATGAAAAAGATTCAAATAAAAGCTCTTTGTTTTTTTATTTGAGTCATTTTTTAGTTAACGACATGTTTTTAGTAAATAAAACGTCTTCAAAAGATAGTGACTTGATCTTCTATTTTATTTTAGTGAAAATAACAAAATATTATACAAAAAACTTGCATTCGTAAGCAAAAATGTATTTTTCGTTTATTTACTGTTTTTTGCGATATTTTACTATTTTTTACGATAATTAACCGAAATTCACGTTAATTTCGGTCAAAAAATTAAATCAAATTTCATTTTTTTTTAATTTTTGGAAAAACTTGAAAAAAAATTTTTTCTTTGAAAATTCAGGTTTTTTCGAAAAATTTTGGAAATTTTATTTTTCACTGAAATTTACAATAATTATCGAAAATTTCTGGTAATTATCGTAATTTTACGATAAATACGGTTTTTTAGATTACGATAATTTACGTAAAATATGGTGAAATATCGTGAATTTACCACAATTTACGGAAAATATTGTGAATTCATCGTATCATAGCAGCACTGTATATGATACTTTTTAAAAGAATTTTAAGTACAAAAAATATTTTCATTAACTTCCAAAAATTATTTTTGAATTCATCTTTGAATAAATTTTTCAAAATTCATTTGTCTTCTGGACTGAGTTTTTTTTTCACTCGCAATATTTTGTTAAATTTTCAGTTAAAACACATTTTTATAATTTCTATTTCTCGCTTGAAACTTTTTCTAAGCAAAAAAAGAAATCAGTTTTATATACTATGGACTCTCCTCTTCAAAACATAGCTTCCCGTTTTTTGACTAGATCTTTTATTTTTCCTATAAATTAAAGCAAAACCCTAATTTTGTAATAAAATAAAATGATAGAGTAAATAAAAAGAAATTTCAAGTAGGAAAAATGCATAAAAATTTGAAAAAAATGATGGAGAATTATTTGAAGAGCCGTGTGAATACATGAACATTCCACAACAAGAAATTGAGGACAATTTATATGATTTCGGTATGGTAAATTATAGAACAAATTATTCAAATTATGGATGTACAACCAATGTTGAATTAAGAGATTCTTCTACTCAAACTTCAAACTTAGCTACTTCAAATTGCTTGAAAATTTTTTTAAAAAAATTTGATTTGAAAAATATAGCAGACCTGAATTCTTTACTAATAGATAGTATAGGCTCTTGGAATCCAATTCATAATAGAATATTTAGTTTAAATATTTAATTAATTTTACGAAAATTAAACATTAATTTCTAATCCACATGAGAAATATAGTCTAATTTACGTCTAATGGGCATCCAGAGATGTCATGAATGGGCTATGACCATCATTGATATTTAGCAAGCTTATAGACTTTATTAATAACGGATTAAGGCTTTTCGAAGAAAGAAAACTAAACGCTAAACTTTTGAATTGATTTTGGTTGGATTTAGATATGTATTCCAGTGGTTCAAACTACCAAGAAGTTTTAACAGAATTATTCGGACAAAAGCAAGGAGTAACACTCAATTTCATAAAAAAAATAAAAATTTTAATATCAGATTAAATATTGAAACTCAGTTTAATTCTTTGCAAGAAAAAATCTCATTAATTTCTAATAAATTTTTTTAATAATAAAAATATGTTTTAGTTTGTGGTGTTATATTTCTGAATGATGAAACAAACCGACTAAAAAAAAAGCTATCTTTTACTAGAAATAGGTCTATGTGTAAAACAAAGAAAAAATGAGGTTCCCGATAATTTTCCCCTAGTCGGAATAGATTTTAAAGACAAAAATTACAAAATTTATTATTTTTTTTTCTTTTTATGTTTAAAAAATACCCAAAAAACTTACTGCAGGGATTGAGATTTGGGCTTGTAATTTAAATTTTCAGAATTACCCAAAAAAAAGATTTTTGATACATGTAAATCCAAAATACCCGTAAAAATACTTAAATTAAGAAGGCCCTTTAATGACACGATAAAAAGTTAACCCATGATTTTTTTTTGATAAATTTTAATTTTTCATCATGAAAAACCCAATGAATTTTTCAATTTTTAAGTCATTTTGACTTACTACGGTTTATCATTTGGGGCACCTTATAATAAGTGGCAACATAAAAATTTCAATCAGTTTTCAATTTTCTATTTTTTTTAATTTTTTTTGCAAAAATTTAAATTTTTGCAAAATTTTTTTAAAATTTTTATATTAAATTTCATCAAAATTTAAATAAATTAACATTTTTGCAAAAAATTAAAAATAATAGAAAATTGAAAACTGATTGAAATTTTTATGTTGCCATAATAAGTATTGAAATAGCTTGTCGCTAATTCGATATTCTGTATTACAAAAATTTGATTATTCTTATTTTCAAATTCAAATTTTCTGAGCAAAAATTTTTTTTAAAATTACAAATTAAAAATATACATACCTCTAATCAAAATAAAAAAAAATATAAAATTTCCTTTTAGATTCTATGAAGCAAATGATGTGTTTTTTTTAATTTAATTTTTGGCCAAAAGATAAAAATTCGTAAATTTTTTTTTTATATTGAATTTTAATTTTTGTTTCAATAAAGGAAACAATATGATTATTTAATTCAAAAGTAAAAGTTTCCTTTAAGTAAAAGAACATATTTTTCTTTCATGAATTATTTAGGAAATTTGTTTCACTAATCTTACTCAAGCAAGGATATTATCCAATATCTAAGCCTCACATGCCAAATCAATTTCAAATCTTAAAGAATATAATTTTTAGCTATTAGTTTGAAATTGAATATGCACATACGGTTTAAACTTTTTATTTAAAATCACAATTTTCGAAAATTGTTGTCTCAAAAATGTTTATGATTATATAAAAATCTTCTTTTTTTTTTTGCTAAAAAAGCAACAAGAATTCTATTAATTAAACTAATTTATTTAAAAATTTCTTAAGTTAATCTGTTTATACAATTTAATTTCGAATGAGAAATCATCGAAATAAAAGATATATTTAATAATTTTTAAACCCAAAGCATTCATTCTAGAAACTGATTTTTATAACAAAAGTTTACTTTTTTCTTTATCTAAATATATATATATATATTAATCTAAAATATATATGCCGTCATATTTTTCAAAGAATTAATTGAGCTTAAATTCGATGAAATATTATTTTTATGTGCAATTTGTTACTTCAATTGAGATTAGCTCTCATTCAATTTTTTTTATTCCAAAGCTTTAAAGATTGTACCAAAAAAAAGAATAAAACAAAAATAAATCTTAACTTAGAAAAATTTGTATGTGTAATAATAATGAAAATATTCTGTGAGTTATTTCATCGAGTGATAAATAATTCGAATAGTTTTAACGGGGCCTGCTTTAAATATGTAAATTCTTCTTCAATTAAGATCTCACAAAAGATCTTTACAAATTATACAGATTCAATGAACCAAAAGAGCGCCGGTAATGACCTAGAAGCTGCTTTATTTGTAATTGTAGTCATTTGTTTTTATAGTTTGTCGATTGTGTTTATAGTTATATTTAATGTTAAATTTGATGCTGTTATTGATCGAGATTCAAAAGGTAGTTGTTATTGTTGGGAAACTAATGGAAATGATTTGTATGAAGCCCAAAGAGATGAAACCAAAAATACAATTAATATGATCTTTAGCGATTCTTCTAAATTGTTAACTTCAGTAGCTATTCCATCAGCTGTTGTCGAACACGTTGTTGATTTAACTCGCAAACAGGATCATATTTTATTTTCGGTATAAAAAAAATAGAATATTTTTAATGAATAGAAAAATTAATAAAAATATTAAAATTGTTTTAATTTAATTTATTTATTGAATAGAATTAACCTCCAATTTCGGAGAAGTAAATATAAAATTAAAGTTAATTAAATTAAAGTAGCGTTTCGAAGGCCACAAGCTGGGTTAGTTAGGTGTTTTACTCAATTTAATGAACTAATACTTTTAAAGAAATTCTAAATATTTTTTTTGAATACGGTTCGAGTACGTCTCGGGTACGCTGTTAAATCGGTAGAAATGATGTAAATATACCGTTATATGTTAAAAGTTAAAATTTTTAAAAAATTTAATTACGTATTAAGAAAATTTTCTATAAGCTGATTTCGGAATGACATGAACTTACCGTAAACATTTGCCCAGCATTCTAAGAATTAAGGTAAAATTTAACCGGAATTCTATATTGAACTATTACCATCGAAAACATGGTATAGCATTTTTTTAAAATTTTTTAGAATTCCGATTAAAGTTCGTCAATCTTCTTTTAGTAAACGCCAAATTTCCCTTTTGTTCTAATGATTTTTTCACTTTTATTCTAGAATTAAAATCAATAATAATAATTAATTTTAAAATTAAAAAAATTTTTAAGTTTACTATTTTTAATTCTCGAATAAAAGTGAAAATATCATTAGAAACAAAAGGGAAATCTTTTTATAATTTTTCTTGTCCATGGGACTTTAACTTAAATAAATAAAATAATTTAATAAATCATTTTTGGATTTAGCTTAAAATAAGAAAGTATATTGAGTTAAAAATAAAAATCCATTCTAAGAGGAAATATGTTAAAACTTAAACAGTAACTATATTTAGATTATAAAGCTCTAACGTTTAAAGCAAATAGAACCGATTAATATTCACTTTAAAAATAAAGACTTCATATATTGAAATAAGCTCTCATTCTTCTTTAATATATTTTGATTATTAAATCATCTTAGATTTAATTAAGCGCATATGTTCTTGAAATTTTTATTCTTTTTTAAATTTTGAAAAAATAATCACTAAATTTCAATTTTTTAACTGCTCATTTTTAATTTTTCAAATTTTTTTTTTTAAATTTGTATAATAATTTGAAATTCAAAATGCGATTGGCTTTAGTAGTATTACTAATCGCAATTAATTTAGGACAAATTTTAACAGTTACAATTGATTGGAATTTTGACCGTGAGTCTAATGAACAATCTTATAAAATTGTTTGTTATTACACTAATTGGGCACAGTATCGTCCTAAGCCAGGTTCCTATTTTCCTGAAGACGTTGATCCTAGACTATGTTCGCACGTTATTTTTTCTTTTGGCAAAATTAATGATCAATCAGAACTTGAGGCTTTTGAGTGGAATGATGAGTCGACTGAATGGGCACCTGGCATGTACAAGAGAACAATTGATCTTAAAAAAAAGAATAAAGATTTAAAAGTTTTGATAGCTGTAGGAGGTGAATTGAAAAAATTTTTAAAAAATTTTAAAATTCACTTTTTTAATTTCAATTATATTTTATTTAGGTTGGAACCATGGATCTCTTCCTTTTTCAAATATGGTATCCGATGAATCTAAGCGTAAAAAATTTGTAGCTAAAACAGTTGAATTTTTGAAAAGAATTGGATTCGATGGTTTAGGTATTCAATTCTTAACTGGATTAAATCAAATTTAATATTCTAAAAGATTTATTCTTTTTACAGATTTGGATTGGGAATACCCAGCTAATAGGGATTCTGAAGACAGGCCAGATGATAGAATTTATTTTACTCTACTTTGCAAGGTAAGTCCAATTTCATTTGAGTAATAAATAAAATCAGTAACCACAATTCAAATTTTCCTAATGGATTAATCAATATATTAATTTTTATAATTGAATTAAAAAAACTAGACTAAGAATTAAAAAGTATCGGTAAAACTTTCCATTGTTTACGGTGAATTCTTTATCTTAGTAAATGCAATATATATTTTTATTGTCTTTTTATTTCTTGTTGCTTTTTAATCTTATTTTTTGGTTGTTGATTTTATGATTAGATTGATAAATATCAATTGCTGTTTAAAAAAGATCCTCTTTTATTTGAATTTGGTCTTTTTTAAAAATAATTCTTTAATAAAAAAATAATTGAATATTTTAAAGTGAAAATTCCAAATAGAAGAAACTGTTTCTTCTATTCGGAACTATACGGCATTATTAACATAATTAACATATTATTAACATAATGTATAAAACATAAAATTTTATTTAAAAAAAATAGAAAAAGGTCCACTATATCTAAGATATTAAAAGGTTATATTTTTAGTTAGCAGATAATTAATTTTTTTAGGAGATATTTTTTTATCATAAAAGTATATAAAAAACAAAAAAAAATATATAAAAATTGCATTTAGAATATAATTTTTTTTAAGTAGATAAAATAGAAAAATTAAAATTAACACCTATTTTTTTAATCTTTTCGATTGTATCTGATCTTTTTGATCTGCCGCTTTTACGTTTCTCACACAAGTTACCGTCTAAATTTTCAAATCCAGTTTAACTACTATAGCACATGTATAGCTCTTGAAGTACATGCACAAATATTTTAATCTTGAATAACTTGGCTTTTTACAACTTCCACATTATTTGAAGCTTTTTCTTGGATATGGTCTTGATTTTGACACTCTTTCTGTCTTTTTATATGAACAATCGAATTTCTTTCTAGAGCTGACTTTGCTTTTTTTTTCGACCTCTCATAGCATTTACTTTAATTGCCAAGTCCAAGTCAGGAAACTCATTTAAGTTATTCCGATTGTTAACTCATCTGGAGTTATTTTATTGATATTTTATTGTTAATTCGAAAAAATATTTGACTAATTTGAAGCATCACTGAAAATATCACCTACGAAAATTAGATACCTATTATATAAAATATCTGCTACAAAAATTATTTATCTCTAAGAAAAATTTTTTATGCATTAATTTTTTTATATCTTCATAATAATTAAAATTAGCTACTAAAAAAAATAATTATCTCTTACGGAAAAACTAGTCCGATATTAAAATTTTTTCTAATTTTTATTTTAAAGGAATTGAATGCTGCTTTTAAGCCACATAATTTGATTTTAACCGCTGCTGTAGCTGCTGGTGAAAAATATATTAATAGCGCTTATGAATTGACTGAGATTCACAAGTAAATTTCCAAAAAAATCCAAAAAATAATTCAATAAATTAAAAAAATATTTTTTGATTCAGATATTTAGATTTTATTAATATAATGGCATATGGTATTTAATAAATTAAACAAAATTTTTCAAAATTGCAACAAATTTAGAAATTTTCTTTTCAAGATTTACACGGTGCTTGGGATAATACAACTGGTCATAATGCTCCATTATATGCTCACGAATTCGACAGAGATAAAACCCTAAATGTGGTATGTTTTTTGTTACATTATTAGTGGTTTTTTTTTCTTTAAAACTAAATTCTAATTATTTTTTCATTCAAAAGGATTATGCTGTTAAACTATGGATGGCACATATTCCAGCTGAAAAATTAGTTCTAGGATTATCTGCTTATGGTAGATCATTTAAGCTTAAAGAAGGCTTTGAATCATGTCCATTAACTGATACTCCGGTCTCAGGTGCTGGTTCCGATGGAAAATTTAGTAGAGAAGCAGGATTTTTAAGTATTCATTGAAAACATTTTTTTATTAAAAAAAAGAAAAAATAATTTTTTTCAAAGCTTATTATGAAACATGTGAAAAAATTTTCAAAAATAATTGGAAATATATTTGGAATGATCAACAAAAAGTACCTTATGCCTATTCGAACGAAATTACAACATCATCAGCTGCACCAATTGAATGGGTTGGTTTTGATGATGTATTGAGTATTGAGGAAAAGCTTAAGTATATTTTAGCAAAAAAGCTAGGTGGCGGTATGATTTGGTCTCTTGATATGGATGACTTTACTGGAACTTACTGTAATCAAGGAAAATATCCAATATTAACAACTATAAACTATTATTTGAATCCAAAATTAAAGCTTAAAAAACCTGATGCCAAAGCTATATGGAGTGTTAATAAAAAACCAGTTGATATGACTGGCACTACTTCTTCAAATAATGAGCCTGTGTTTGAGAGGAGTTTGATAATTACTGATTCTGATAGCAAATTATCATCAGCTGGTTTTTTCAGCTCTAACAATGTTTTTGGTGTTATTCAAAATAATGGTAAGCCACACTCTATTTAAAACAGGAAGAACTCATATTCAACTTTCTCTTAAAAAATTTTTTGTTTTAGTTTTACAAGTATACAAATTTTGTCAATGCAAAAATGGCACTCATAAAATTGAATCTGGAGATAAATTTTCGTTTACAGTAGATTGCAATTTCAAACGAGTCTTTTCAAAGAATGATGAAATCAAAGAGAAAGCAACCAAAATTCCTGATACATCCACAATTACTAAACAAAACGATAACGACACTGAGAAAAAGAAAAATAGTATATGGTCAATATTTGGTATTAATTCAGCATCTACTCAAGTACCAACTAGTTCACTCATAACTACTTATATGTGTATGTTTGTAATTCTTGTATTAACACTTTATAACTAAAATAGACCTTATAATTTTTATTTTTTGAATAATGTCTAAAATTTGGATATTTTTTTTAATTTAATTTTTTGTCAAACAAATTTTTAACCAATTTTTAAAAAACCATTTAATTTAAACAAAAACTAATTTAATTAATAATAAATTATTTAAAAACTAAAAAGAAATTTTTTTAAATTTTTTCAAGATCCTCACAATGATAATGATCTTGAGATCCATGAAAACGCTAAAGAATTCAAAATAGTATGTTATTTAAGTAGCATGTTTAAAACAAGAAATAGTTTAGGTGTTTTAAAAAGAGAAGATTTAGATTCGGTTGTTAACTCATGTACTCATTTTATATTTTCGAATGCTAAAATATGCACTGAAACATACGATAAATTGGTTACTGTGAATAACTATGATATTGAGTTGTATAAATTGGTAACCGATATAAAAATTATAAATCCAAAAATAAAAGTCCTTTTGTCTGTCGGTTCGTATAGAGATGGTACGATGCCTTTTATGAGAATGATGGAGTCTGTTATTAATAGAAAGAATTTTATTCGTAATACAGTGATTTTTTTAAGGAAATATAATTTCGATGGTCTTGAACTTAACTGGAATTTGAGAAACATAGATTCAGCGTCTTATTATTTCAAAAATAATGTGCCTAGAATGAAGGCCCAATTTTCTAAATTGTCATCGGTATATGTATTTTATATAATTTTCTTTAAGCATTCATAATTTTTTTTTATTTAGCTTTTGTGTGATTCTTTTAAGCCGTTTAAGCTTATTCTAGCTGCAATGGTTTCTGGTTTGAATGAAATCGCTCAAGATTCATATGAATTTAATCAACTTGCCAAGTAATTAAATCTGACCTTTTTTAAAGATAAAATAAAAAATTACAAATTGATTAGGAATATTTATTTTGGAGTCTTTTTAATGATTTTTTTTTTAACGCATGCTTTATTTTTTTTTAAAAAACAAAAAGATTAATTTCTGGTTATTTATAGATTATATGATTTTGTGACCATTTATAATTATGATTTTTATGAGATTCCGTTAAAGATGAAGTATAGCGATCATCAAAACCCGCTTTATGCACCGACTAATCACTTATCAGTTCATTCAACAGTCGATTTTTGGAAAAAAAATGGTTTTCCTAGTGAAAAATTATTATTAGGAGTGGAATCATATGCAAGATCATTTACTTTATACAAACAAAGAAGTCATGATTTAGGAAGTACAATTTTCAAAGAAGGAAATCCGGGTGTATTTACATCAACACCTGGTATTCTATCGTATTTTGAAGTAATTTAAGAAAAGATATATCAACTTTATTTTCTAATTTTTTTTTATATTTAAGGTATGTGATTATTTATATAATAAAAACTGGAGAAGAACCTGGTTAAATGAACAAATGGTACCAATGGCATCAAATTTGGATGATCAAATTGTTTTTTATGAAGATTCTGAAAGTGTTACTCATAAATCAATTTATGTAAAATCGAACAATTTAGCTGGTATTTCGCTGTTTAGTCTTGACAATGACGATTTTACTGGTTATTTTTGTATGGAAGGAAAATTTCCTCTTCTTCAAACAATAAAAGAAAACTTAGATAATTCAATTTAAAGACAATATCTTCCTTTTTGTTTTATTTTTTAAATTACTTTTAATGAAATTTTTTCCATTAATTCGATACTAACTTTTTATAGCTTGAAATTTTTTTAGAAATAACCATCATTTTTTAAACCTTAAATAAAATTTAAAAATTTAATTGAAATTTTACAAAAAATTCTCTTGAATTTTCTCGGATAACAGTTTCACGTGAGATATAGTTTGTGAGATAATAATCGACGCTTAATCTTGATTGATGTTACCCAAAGTCACCCTGAGTCCTTATACTCTCCAATCCCATCGATTGGACTTTCCGTAGGCAATAAGTTACTTCTAATCCAATTCTTAATGATAAAGAGTGCTTAAAAAATTATTTTTGATGATTAAAACCTAATATTTATGTAATTAACTGATGATTAGAAGTAACTACAATACTGGTCTTTCACACGTTCCCAAAATGAACGTTCACGAACGTTCATCCGATTTTTGAACGTTCATGAATGTTCACGAACGTTCCTGGTCATTATATGAACGTTCACGAACGTTCATTTTTTGAGAATGGGAAAATGGTTTTTAAGCCAAAAAAAAAGTTGATTGTCACGTTTAAAGCTTTTTCTGAATTAATTTAATGAATTTGTTAAATTATTTATCAAAAATGTAATTTTAGTTGACCTTACCTACAAATAAATTGTCTCTTTTCCTAATCTTTTTAGAAGATTTTTCTTCTTACTCAATAGGCCAAATTTAAAAATGCACAATAATTGTTAAATTCAATTAGCGAAGTTATCATATTAGTCACTCTTAAAAAAGTTATAGGAAGGCAGAAACAACTTGAAACTTTTCTTAATTCCTAAAAAACATCTCATTTTATTAAAAAATGGATCTGTCATAGACAATAAGGGAAATAAATTCATTAAGCTAAATAATATATTTTTTAGCTAATTAATTAGCTACTTTAGTTTTTAGGTAAAATTGTAAAACTTTTATTTGTTTAATATAAAAAATTGTAAAAACTTTATTTAGTCGAAATTCAATAGTAATTAAGTCAAATAAAAACAATTAAATAAAAAAATTTGCAAATTAACTTTTATTATTTGTGCATCATGAATTCAACTTAGCTTTATGAAACTTTGAATTGCAAAGGACACCATTCTTCTTGCAGCTGCAATTCCTTTCACATTTTCCTGCACAGTTACATTTTTGAACCCCTGACCTCCTCCAATGGAATGCAGTCTATTGATTTCCCTTAATGATAACTCTTTACTTAAATCTAGCGAATCTAAAGCTATAAGCTTTTGTTTACATAAGTGAAACTTATTACGATTATGCCAACCTGCTATTATACCGTGCTTAGTGGCTAACTGGTAAGTCATATAACTCTTATCTATCTTAGTAATGTATGCTAGAACGTTTATTAAATCTGCTGGACCTCGATCAACTTCATTAACAGAAACCTGAACAGTGTCACCAACCTTAGCTTCACCTAGTTTGTGAATATGTTGTTGTTCCATTTTTTCGGCTCTTGAACGTAAATTATGACTACATGAAGATTGAATATCAGCTATTCTAATAGCATTTATTTTGGCTCTACTTATCTTACTTATCGGTTCGGCCTCTTCAGACTCTTCTTCCTCAATAATTTCTATAGGTTTAGCTCTTTTTCTTCCACGTCGTGAAGGACGGGTATGGTCTATTATAGAATCAGCAACTGGTATAATATCTGAGGGAGGTAAAGCGGTTGGTTCTAGTGGTAAAATATCTGAAATAGGTAAAGGGGTTGGTTCTAATGGTATAATATCTGAGGGAGGTAAAGGGGTTGGTTCTAATGAATTTAAATGAATTAATGCATTTTCAATATTTTGAATAGTTTCGATTAACTAAATTATTAGAAACTAAATAATTAGAAATTAATATTCTTAAATAAATTATGCTTACATTTTCATCTTCATTTTCATCAGATGAATCGTTACCTGAAATTAGATTATTTTCTTTTTCATTACCTGTATTATTATTGAGATTAAGATTGTTATTAGATAATACCTGTATGAATAAAAAGAGAGATAATTTTATGAAATTAATTAATCAATTAATTATTGAGCTTTTTATTATTGCTTGTTGAAGCTATACTTCAGTTGAAAGATTTTCAAGTAGTTCTTTTGGAATATTAGACGAACCGAGACCACAATTCGTTTCGCGACCGAAAGTGGCATAATACGGAGTACAATTTTGAGTGGTATGGTGTGAATTATTTTTAGCCATTTGAACAAATTTTTAAACTTAATTTATGAAAAAAGTTTAATTTTAAACTAAAAGAATTAAGAAAAAATTGAATTTTATTCATTTAACTAAAACTTTAGTTTTTTTTGCTATTTAGCTTAATGAATTTATTTTGCTTATTGTCTATGACAGATCGATTAAATAGACAAACTGATCTTTAATTTTGTTTTTGATAAATAATTTAACAAATTCATTAAATTAATTCAGAAAAAGCTTTAAACGTGACAATCAACTTTTTTTTGGCTTAAAAACGATTTTCCCATTCTCAAAAAATGAACGTTCGTGAACGTTCATATAATGACCAGGAACGTTCGTGAACATTCATGAACGTTCATGAACGTTCAAAAATCGGATGAACGTTCGTGAACGTTCATTTTGGGAACATGTGAAAGACCAGTATTGTACAAACAGTCCAATCGATCGCATCGTATAAGGAATCAGAGTGCTTTTGGGTTACATCACTCAAGATTAAAAAAATTACAAGTGTTGGGTTCAAAAAAAATTACATTAACATTAAGAGCAAGTCTTGATAATGCCCTAATAACAAAAAAAAATTACCAAAGTTAAGTTTAGGGACATAGATATGGAGTACCAAAGTTATCACTAATTTGCCAAGTTTTTGGGAGACCAACTTTGGGAAGATATTAAAGGAATATGGGAGGTGATATGGGTTAACCAACTATATCTTCTTGTAGAGGCTATCTATTGATATATTATAAAGCTTATGAAGTGATCATAAAACTTTTTATTTTCTACCCGCCGATATCCTTTAATTACGGAAATAAATTTTCTTCCGTTTTAACAACGAAACGCAACTAAACATTATTTTTAAATACAACTCAACCTAAATCGGTAAAACCTCACTAAAATCTGCCAAAAATTATTTATTTACCAATTGAGAAAAAAGAGGTAGCCTTCTTACCAAAATAAAATTTTATTTGACTAAAAAAAAAGAATGAAATCGCTTTTTTAATTAATTTTCCTATGAGAATCTTAATAAAATGAATTTGTCTATGAAATTATCGAAAAAATTTTTAAAATATGAAAAATCATCAAATTCTTCCTTATAACTTTAATATCTCTATTTTGAAACCGCTAATTTAAGATAGCAAGTTAGCCAACTAGGAATTTATTAGAAACAGTTATTTTGACAGAAATACAAAGAAACCATAAGGGTTTTAGTAATAGCCAAAATTTCTATCAGAAAATTAAGATATTTTGCCGAAGAAAAAAATTTAAAGCGAAAACAATTCGATAAAAAAGCAAAAAAATGCTTATTTGCATTATTTTGGTATCCAGTCAGTGATAACCACCATGACCCATATTGAATTATATATTTTCTGAAATTACAAAAATTCTGACGAATGTCACGAAAAAATACAAAATACAAAAAAACAAAAAAAAAACAAATGATTTGTTTTTATATTTTATTAATTTGTTTTTTCAAATACAAAAAAAAACAAAAAATTTTGAGAGAAATATTTATTCGTTGGACAAACAAAAAAAAACAAAAAATTATTTAGATTTATTTTCACACAAGATACATAACCTTCTAGTGGAATTTTTCTTATTTACATTACATTCTTTGTGGAAAACTCTAGGACATTTTTGACATTTATAGTCATTATTGCATTCTAATGAGCAGTATCCAAAAATTTTCGATCGGCTCTAAAATTTTAAAAAAGTTTAATTTTTTTTCTAAATTAATTGAATTAAAATCAATTTACTTGAATTTTTATTCAAAATATCATTGATAGAAGTTCTTTTTACTAACAAGCTGTTTTTACCAGTCGCTATTATTTCAACTGACTCTGTAAGATATATTTCTAAAAACCAACAAACTAAAATTCCACAATTATTACCATCTGATTGTAACGGATGTTCTACTTTGTTGATTATCCAATCATAATTAATATCTCTTCTTATTTTACAAAATGTATTCCAATTGTTAAAAGCTTTTGTAATTTCTTCGTCATTAGCTCCATAAGGATTCATATATGTAAACTTTTTTGCTTTAGTACATACAATAAAGCAAGTCCAATGATTTGAATTCGGATTCACAACCCAACTATGTTCTCAAATTTACTTAAATCAGTTTTCTGTAAAATCTCTTGTCTACCATTTAATATAATTTCTTTACTGCAGTTGGTTGGAATGAGAAAAGTGTTTTTTAAATCTTTGAAAATAATAGTCAAATACGAATCAATAATCTAAAAAATTTTAATTTTATTTTTAATTTATTTAAAAAATTTTAAAAGATGAAAAACAATTCCTTCATCATGAATCCAATGGTTATTTAATAAATTTTCAACCATTTCTTTTGTGATAGAAATCGAGTCTACTTTATAAAGGATAAAATGGCCTTTTTGAAAATCATATTTCGGATATTTGCTTGTTGAATTCTCAGTTTTCGACCACGTTTCTTAGGTCCTTGTTTAAATATACTTTTCTTTTCATCTATTTCCAATTCAACATTAATGGCTCGTTGATAAAATCCATCATTTGAAACAGTATATCGTGGAGCAGGTCTCTTATTCCAACTTTCAACCGCCTCTTGATAATTAAGCTCTTTCACATTTTCTTGAGATACTTCACATATTTCTCTAATCACTTCTATTTCGTCGATTAGATCGTCATCAATTGAAATTCGCTCACCATCTTGATTCAATTCTGATTCAGGTAAAATTGTTTCTATTTGACCAGTAAATCTTGATGATTCATCATTATCCTTCTCATATAATATGTATCATTTAATACATCATTTTTATGAATAAACCGATCAATTCCTTTTTGAAAATCAATAAAATTCTTAACCTGACCAGGAACAAGTCGATTAACAATTGTGGCATATTGAGCCGGGTTTAAACGTGAAAGACTTTCGTTTTTAAGTTCATTTTTACGAGTTTTAATTTTACTTTCGACTAACCATTTGTCAAACGAGTTATTTTATTAGCTAATCCTTTAAGGCTAAACGAACTCCATATAAAAGCATAAGGCATAAAATTTTCTTGTAAGAAATCAATGAATTCTGGACAAAAATAATTATTTCCTGAAACCGAAGACTCTTTATCAGAACTTATTTCTGAAATAATTGAATCTTGAATAGATTTAAAATAATTAGAAAATGGTGACTTAGATTTTATTGTATCTTTTTTTGTAGTGACTCGTCAGTATCGTCTAAATCTGATAAAATATTGTTATTATTTATCTTATTTAAACACTTTATTATATCGTCCTCATCATAGAGACGTCTCGAAATCAAAAGCTGTAATTGTTTTAAAGCTTTATAATTTGAGGCAGTTCGATTTTTAAATAGAAAAGCACGACATAAAAGAGAAAAATATGTTGTGATTGAACCTAAATCAATCGAATTGAGTAGCAAACTAAATCCAAATCCACCGAGTTTTCGAATTTTAGTGTCAGGAAATTGTTTTTTTAAACTTCGAATAAAACAATGCATTGTATGGGATGCACAGGAAGCCATGATTTGTCAATAATTTCATCTACAGTTATTTCAGCTTTACTAAGTTTGAAAACTCTTTCCGCATAGTCAATTACATTCTCATTATTAAAAGCATTTAAAATTGCATAGGTATGATTTGCCCAAGAAAAATCTGAGACTATCACACGAAATTTTAATTGCCTATCAAAAAGTAGGCGATAATTATAAGTGAGCTCTCTGTAAAATTTTGAAATTTGTTCGGTGTCTTGTCTTGAGCTGACCATTTCGCTTACAATTAAACTTTTTGATTGCTCAACGCTCAAAGCACGACAATCTTTCAAAAATGCAAAATGGTTTAAAATACGCTTATAGCTGAAAATATAATTATTTATTTTGACAAGTTCGCCAGTTGCGTCAACATGTAAAATGCGGTATTCAGGTGGAATTTATTCTATTGATTTTATTTGTGTTTCGGTATGCATAATAAACGAAAAATGGTTAAAAATAGTTAATTCCCTAACAAAGCCATTTATTTGTGTGCCTTGAATCATATCTTGTTGGGAAGATGCAACATACATCATATTTGAATACAAGTCTTTGAATGGTGTTTCTTGGTTTCTGTATTTATATAATATTTGACGACAGCACTTAAAATTAAATTTAGAGAGATAAAAATATTTTTAAAAATTTCTTATTTTCTTACCCCAGCACTCGGAACATCTTCTTTTATATTGTCATCAGCTAGCTTTTCGGTCTCAAGTCTTTCCAAAAAGGCTTGGGTAGATCCACCATTGCTTTTTATTTCTTTTACAATTTTTTCTTGTTTTTGTTTGGATCGGATTCGGTTGTTTGTAGTTACAGTGTGCTTGTGTTCACCTTTTTTTCTGACACAGATCTGGATTGTTAAAGCATCATTATTTGGCTTATTTTGGATAAAAAAATCATATTTTAAACCGTCGGGATCACATTTAGCACAAATTGTATATGCTGTTAAATACATAGTGTTTTTTTTTTTTTTGATGTCTCATAGACACGAGAAGTAAGATGTTTGAGCTTTATATTGGATTTTTCAATCTCATTTAATTCGGGTTCTAGCAAGTCAACATAACTTGATTTTATTTTGTAAAGCCCTTTGATATTGGAATCGGCTTCAAAAAGCTCAAGAAGCTGATTCCAAATTCTTATTGCAAGATCTATTTTGATTAATGGCTGCTCTTCTATATCACCAATATTATTATCCATGATATTATCTTTCTATTTCGATCAATTTAATCGTTTTTTTTAATTTATTTTTTTAATTAGAAGAATTTTATTTTTAATTAGAAAGATTTTTCAAGTTTCAAAATAATTTGCAGTAGTTTAAATATTTTAAGAAGAAAAGAATTTCAAGCAAATTTTATTTAGGAGTCAAAGATTAGGCTTCATAGCAAACGATTTTTAGAAAAATTATCAATTGGACAATAAATAAAAGATTATTCTAATTTTTGGACTCAAATTTTGGAGCCATTCTCATGAATTTTTGTGTCCAGTAATTATTATAAAATAACAGATGTTTTTTTAAAATTTGGCGGTTCATGTCCCTACTTTTCTCTTTTTTTAAAAGTAAATCTATTTGTATTTTGGGGCTCACGGTAAAATGACAACATTTTAACACTTCGACAGTAAAATGACAATTGTGTGAAAAATAAAAACTTTTAAGTACCGAAACAATTTTATTTTTTTAATTTTCAGCTATGTGTGAAAAAGTTGTCATTTTCCAGTTAATAATAATAATTTATTAAAATTTAGGTCTAAGATAATAATTTTTACGAGTTATAATTAGATAGTTAAATGGTACGAGCCCAAAGAATTGGGATTTTGAGTCAATTAGCGAAACAAGTTAAATATGGAAAAAATAAAAAACATAACTCAAATTAAAAAAAAGTTAATTTAATCAAAATTTTAGTTGCTTCTTGATGTTACCTATCCATTTAGTTGACTCGTTTACCTAATATCGTTTACTTATTTATTTCAAATACGGATTCATACCACGTTGAATAGAAACCTGATTAATAATTAAGCTACTTAATTATGTAATTAAATGAATCTTATTTCTAATTTTATTGGGTATATTTCGACGAATTAAATTTCAAATAGAAAATTATAAATTTTATTTTTTTTATAAAAGTTCACACTTTCTTATCAAAAAAACTATCGGAACTATAAAGCGTTGTCATTTAACCTGAGAATCGTATTTGATTTGCAAAAAAATTTGTTTTTTCTTTGTATTTGGAAAAGAAAAAAATTAAAATAAAATACAAATCATTTGTTTTTTTTTGTTTTTTTGTAATTTGTATTTTTTCGTGACGCACGTTAAATTCTGAACAAATTCTAGGTTTTGGTTTTTTCAATTTTTGACTTATAAGAAAAAATAACGTAAAAACATAAATTTTTGACAAAAAGACAAAAGCTACGTTTTATTGACGTTAGTTTATTTAAAATTTATTTTTTTGTTTTTTTTATATTTAAAAAAAAAAGTATCTTTTTTAAATGAAAAAAAATTACATGAACCACATTCTTAACCAAAAATTCCGGATTATTTATTGATTTAAGGCTGATGATTATGAAAAATAGAAAGCCTAAACTTTACTCATATCTTAACAAATTGGGTTTTTAATCAATTTTACCAAATCTGGTTGGTCAAATGTCTGTAGAGAATTTAGAGAGCTTTCAGAAAAAATTATTTTCAACTTTTTCCGACGAGTATTTAAAAAGTTATTCACCATAAATGACAAAATTCGAATTTTCGAAAAAACTGATCGGTAGTTTTACTGAAAACCACCGAACCAAATAACTCCGGTAACTTAGAGAATCGGCTAAATTTATTTTTAGAAAAATAAAAAGTTCAAAAAATCAAAAAAAAAAACATTTTCCCCTTGAAAAATTTGGCCTTCCTAGGTTTTCATATGTGTAGATTACGATTTTGAGGTCGAAAACCAAATCTGCAAATAGTGTGGGCGTTTTGCACTTGCTGAACCTTACCAGCTTTAGCTAAACTTGCCTGTAAGAAATTTTTTAAAAAAACTGACCTCAAATTCGTGTCATTTGACCTCAGAAACCGAAAAAAATCCAATTGTTTGCATATTTGAAATTGTTTAATCAAAAATATCCAGGGTGTAAGGCTAGCACCAAAAGATTTGGGAAAAACTCGAATTTCCTAAATGTCAAACTCCATGGGAGTTGAAAATATGACAGATTAGTACAATTTCAAATTCTCTACCAGAATTTGAAAAGTGTTTTTTGGTGTATCGTTATACATCAAAAGTGTATATAGGGTGTATTGTACTTGTTTGGTAAACCCTGTTAAAATCTATGGAAAAAATATTTTTTTGAAAGAACTTTAGATTATGAAATAACATCTTCTGATTACGTTAAAAAAGTTCATTTCAGAAAAAAAGTATTAGTAAAAATTGAGAAACATACACCCGAGTGTATGTTTTTAAAAAAATTAGGGATGTATGTTTTAAAGGGAGCCTAACTTATGAAACAATTAACTTCATAAAATTATTTTATAAAGTATTTAATGTTTAATAAAATAAAGTCCAATAGCGAGTAAGATAGAAGGTTACAACAGTAAGTTAAAAAGATACGTAGTAGTTAGTCATCCAAATATATTTGCTGCAGGAGAAGCTCTACAGAAAGAAGAAGTTTCTGGAGGAGTTAATTATCATAGAGCATAGGAAAAAATATTATGTAACTAAAGATGGTACATATGGTGCTTACAAAGAAATGTATTCGAGTGGAGATATTACTATTGATTATTACATTAAACGAATAACAGTCATGTTGATTATTTTTAAAAAGAAAAAAGATAAAATTGGTGTCGCGGAACAAAATATATCATCATCTGATGAAGAAACTGGAATTGAATCATATGATTCAAGTGACTCAGACAGTGATAATGCTCCTGATTCTGATGATGTAGACGAAAGTCGGTCAACCGAACTTATTCAAACGCTTGATAATTTGGCTGTTTCAAATATTAAATGTGATTCCAATACTAAATGTAAAACAAAAAGATGTTCGTGTGTGAATGATAAAAAAAAAATGTAACAGTTTATGCCATATAAATAATACTTTATGTGAGAATAAATGAAATTTACTAATTTAATTAAAAAGATACTTTTTCCCCTATCTTTTTTTTTTAAAGTCACTTTTTCTCCTAAAAAATAAAAAAAATTAAAGGGTAAATTTTCCACGATCTTCAAAACGTACTTTTTCCACGGAGGGTAAAAAAGACCAGGGAAAAAATAGCCGTCACGAAAAAATATGACCAGCTGGTCACAAAATAAATCAGGGCACATTTTTAAGAAAAAAATTTGAAATTTTCAGAAAATGAAATTGACTATAGCCAAAAATTTATTTACCATATTTTTCCTTAAAATTAATTTCTTAACTCTTTTTTTCAAGAATTTTGGGATACGTATTTTGGTACGCTTTTAAGTACGGTGTACGGTACGAGTACGCTTTAGTACGGTTCGGTTCAAAGCAATATTTGGTAACTTTTCTTGACCAACTGAACGGCTCTGTACAAAAAATTTCAATTCTTTATTTCAATTCATTCAAATTTCTAAAAATTTTGAACAGGAAGTGATAAACTTATTCTGTAAGTTGCTACAAAGGAGGGGTGCTTATATTACTATACTTTTCTTTTGATACTTAAGTATTTTTCATTTTTGAATACTTTTAACATTTTTTAAAAACATATTGAAAATGATTATCACAAGTATTTTGAATAAAACTTATTTAAAATTTTATTTATTCTAGAGCAAAGGCCGTATGGCTCATATGAATTTTCTCGCTTGCAATTTTTTCGCTCGCGAAAAAAGGAGACTTTTTCAGTCTTTTAAAAAAGTTGAGGATTCACGCTAGCGAAAAAAGTGTATTATAGGGTCTCTTATAAAATAAGAGTTTTTTCGCTTATTATGAATTATCAGTTGATTAAATATTTTTTTTGAATAAATGAATTAATCTAAGAGTAAAAGTCATCCAAATCTTAATAAAAGTCATAATAATATTTTTAAAACTTTAATTTTCATCGTCTGAGTTATCCTCACTCATAAATTTATACGACACGCTGTGAAATAAAGCGTGCCGCGGAACATATAAAAAAATATAATTAGAATATAAAAAAAAGTAGAAAAAAATACAATTAATTTTTACTTATTTAAAATTACTAGTGTTCCAAAAAAAAACGAAAAACACTAAAAACGAAAAAATTTGTGTAAATGTATAATTATTGTCTTTTGCGTGGAAGGTTAAAAACGAAATAAGATTTTCAATCATATTATTCAAATCAATGATCAACTGAGGTTATCAAAGTGCACACTCGTAAGGATATTAAGCGTTTTAATCCCCAGGATTCGAGAAATATTATTGCATCTCTGTTTCGAATTACTTACCCAAAAAAATAAAAAATTACAAAAAGCTTAATTTTTTTAATAATTTTTTTCGATTGTATTTGATTATATTTTTACCATTATCTTTTTGTGGTTCAAAAGATTTTGAATTTGAATAAAAATACTTCAAAAGCTTATTTTATCAACCTAATAAAAATACCAAATAAAATTAAGTATGGATGTTGAGTTCTGTGTTAATTTGGTAGAAAATCCGTATTGTGTTTTTAAATGTTTTTTTTAATTATTTTTCGGAGAAACAATGGAACAAAAATGATTTGAGCTGACTTTATTAAAATTTTTACAAAAAAATAATTTAACAAATTTAAAAATATTGTTTAAATAAATCAATAAGAATACTTCTATAAATTTCACAACTTAACACATAAAACAGAAAATTCATGCTGTGATTTAAATAGGCGAGTATATACACAATTTCAAAGATAGATTGATGCGTTTCTTTGATGTAATCCAAAAAACCTAAAGAATTGCTTAAAACTAAAGGAGTAACCAAAACAAAAAAGAAAATATTCAATGTTAACAACAGTTTATAAATTTGATTATTTTTTTTCGTTCGTTTTTTAGCTAAATCATTTACTTTGCTTGACTTTTTAATTTGTTTGTATTGTGTTGCTTTATTGTTGTGACATTCTTTACTGTTGCTTTCCGTTTTCAAATCACATTTAGATTCGTCAAGTTTTTGAAATAAAGCTTCGTCATTTTTGAGAACCGGTATTTCTTTACATTGTCGCGTACTCGACAATTTTAAGCGTTTGTTCAATTGAAATAAGCGATAGATAATCAATATAGTGCATATGACCATAATTGTAAATGGGATATAGGAGTAGAGAAATAAGTCTATCCAATGATAGGCTTTTGTATAGAATTCTGAATAGATTGGTTGATCACTTGAGGATGGATAGCATTTTAAAGATAGTTGACTCGAATTAGTTGAACTAAGTTCAAAATCTGAATAATCTAATTTAGACAAGCGCATCCAAAATAAAAAATGACAATCAAACAAAAATATTATAAACATTATGGCCAATACAATCATGTCAGCGCTGCCAAAATCAGATATAAACCTTTTTATAAAAGATTTTCTTGATCGTTTAATTTCTATTACATCAACTGATGACTGTGGAGCTGAGAATTTTCTTTTAAATTGACTAGTTTCGTTTAAGCATTTATTATTACTGTGGCGTTTTGTATTTAAATTAAACGTATTTGGCTTCATTGGTGTCAAATTAGTTAGTGTTACACACCTAAAAACTCCAACAGCAGCTAGAATATTACTTGATAAATGTGAGAGATAATAAGTAAAAAATGAGTGTAAAGAACATGATAAATTTGAGTAATCTCTAAAATCATATTCAAAATAAACATTTGCCAATATGTGAGGCGATCCAACAATTAAATAAAAAAAGTCAACTAAGGACAGATAAGACAAAAATCTAAATGTTGACAGTCCTTTCAAAGTCGGTCGAGTGAAAACGTAAAAATTGACCAAATTACTTAGCGTGCCAATAATTAAAATAAACGGTATAAGAATCTCTAGTAGCATATTTCGAATATACTTTGATATTTTGTTTGGTATAATTAATTTATTTACATCTAGAAAAAATAATGAATTGTTCCATGAAAAACAATTAAAAAAGACTAATTACAGTTAAAAATATTTTAATTTCAAAAATAAAGTTATCGAATATTATTTTAAAATTCAAATCGAATTCGTAAAAGGATACGGGACAATTCGAATAAAAAATAAAAAAATGCTTTTTTCTACTTTTCCTAATGTGAAATCTAATTTTTCTTTCAAAACTTGTTTTCCTTCAAAGTTTGAGGTGTTATTTGATTAAATTCAGCATAACTCTGTCATTTCTTAACCAAATTTTTATCAAAATATTCGAAATTAAATGAAAAATTCAAAAATTTTATTTACTTGATTAGGTTGTGTTTAAAAACTAAATTTATTTTTTTTAAACGAAGAACTACCATTCGACCCTAACCAAAAAATTTTTTCAAGTAGTATTTATTGTCTTAAACATATTAAAAAATTGGAATGCAGTAATCCTTGCTTCGAAAATAGTTTACATCTTTTTAATTTTTTTGATTATTTAAATTATTTAAAGCAACAATTTTGGAAAGGAAACTCAAGAAAGGCCATTAAAAATCATATTTTGATTAATTTTTAATGAAAAAATTATTTCGAATAAAATTTTTAGTCTTCAATTTGAATTATTTAAAAGTCGTTTTCATTTAGGAATTTTCGCAGAACAAAGTACTTTATTGCAAAATACATTTTATATTCCCATGATAATGTGTATTAACAGTGGAGAAAGTTAATCAGCTATAAGATACCTTAAAAACTGTCTGAAGTTTTTTTCAATGCGCACTAAAATACAGTGAATTCTCGATTATAGAGACTCGTTTGGGAAACAAAAAAAAGAGTCTCGATATTCAATTTTCGAGACTTTCGATGCTTATTAAAATCGAAGTAATTGTCCAAGAGATTAGTTCATGGCCTTGCGCGAAAGCTGAGACGATTTTCTTTTAGAAAAAGGTGTTCGGAACTAGTCCGGGCATTTTTAGAGTAGGAAAGTATAGGTCCGTAAAACCTTATCCTTTTTCAACTTTTTGGATGAGGATGCAGGACGAAGGAAGCATCCGACCGCTTTGATAATAGTCTTTCGTGAAAGCTCGCAAAATTTTGAGCTAGAAAAATGGTGGTCGGAATTTGGCAGAAATGTTTAAAACCTTCAGTGTTTTTCAAAAAATTGGCGGCCCGTGTTTTAGTAACACCTTAAGTTAATTGATAGAAAAATTAATTCATAATACCGAAATCACTTGACCAGTACTCTAGGAGCTAAGTCCAAATTTGGCTTAGCTCTATATGGCTTTAATACCATCGAAACCATGCTATAACAATTTTTAATTTTAATTTTAGAATTATACCAAGATGCCGCCTTTATACTAAGAGTAAAGCCAAACATTGGTTTTTATTCTATCGAAAAATCCGCTTTTACTCTAGAAAAAAAATTAAAATTTAGTTCTATTATAAAAATGGAATTAACTCTAATAGTAAAATTGATAAAAAAAACGATTTAGACGGCTTTTTTTTAAAAATTAACCCAAAAATTGACCAAAAAGCAAAAATATGAAATTTTTTTAATTTTTTTTCGGTCATATAAAGTTTTATTTTCGTCATAAGTCTATCTCTTCCGATCTTTTTTTTTTATCAAGTTATATTTAGATATTTCCAGAGGGTTTTATTGAAGTTGTCTTGAAATGTATTTTAAAATATGGTTCAATTAGTTTTTGACGAAAATAAAACTTTAAATGACCGGAAAAAAATTAAAAAAATTTCATATTTTTGCTTTTTGGTCAATTTTTGGGTTAATTTTTAAAAAAAAGCCGTCTAAATCGTTTTTTTTATCAATTTTACTATTAGAGTTAATTCCATTTTTATAATAGAACTAAATTTTAATTTTTTTTCTAGAGTAAAAGCGGATTTTTCGATAGAATAAAAAACAATGTTTGGCTTTACTCTTAGTATAAAGACGGCATCTTGGTATAATTCTAAAATTAAAATTAAAAATTGTTATAGCATGGTTTCGATGGTATTAAAGCCATATAGAGCTAAGCCAAATTTGGACTTAGCTCCTAGAGTACTGGTCAAGAGATTACGGTATAATTCATTAAATAATGAAAAAAATAAAGTCTCGAAAAAGAAGTAAAATTTACATTAATTTGTATCAATTTAACTTAAAAAAAAGTCTCGATAATAAAAAAATTATCGAGACTCTAGTCTCTATTATCGAATTTTTTTACAAGTAAAGGGATTTGAAAAATTCGGGAAACAATAATTTGCTCAAAAAGTCTCGTGTCTCAATAATCGTGGGTCTCGATAATCGAGAATTCATTGTTCTGGGAAGATTCCTAAATGAAAACGACTTTTAAATAATTCAAATTGAAGACTAAAAATTTTATTCGAAATAATTTTTTCATTAAAAATTAATCAAAATATGATTTTTAATGGCCTTTCTTGAGTTTCCTCAGTATCCTTTTGTTAACCAAATGAAAAATCAAATTTCGAATATTGAAAAAATATATATCATCGCGTCAATGTGTTGAAATTTAACCCAAATTCCAAATTTAATTTGATTTTTCAGAGGAAAACATTAGAATTCTATTAATTAAATGAAAACTGATTCATTTTATTATAAGAAGTAACAGGATTCTTAATTCAATAATAAATTTTACCTCAATTTATTTAATATTTAGCCAAGTTATACATTTAATATAGTTAAAAATAAAGTAATTTACAGATCTATATTTAAAAAACCTTATATAAAGTTTTAATTCCAAGACTTTTCAAAAATTATCTTAAACACTCGAAATGTCAATCTTTTTTTTCTTCAAATAGGTCTTTTTGATCGATTATTTAATTCAAAATAGTCTCAATAAATCAAATCTATCATATTTTCGAAAGCCGAATTTGTAAATATTTTTATTTTACTAAATATTTTTTTGTCTTTTTAGACTTCATGTAAAATTGTGTAAAAAATATTACTCATTTAAGTGTTACCTAAAATTTACACAATTTTTAGTTAAATTTGCTCTTATTAAGTAAATTTTACACAAAATTCGTTGAATAAACAAAATTTACATTAAACTAAATTTACTCAATTTAAGTATTTCAAATATTATTACACAAAATTGTGAAATTATTTACACAAAAATAAGTTAATTCTATTTCAACACATTATCTGTGTTCCATGGAACATATTTTGCGTAATTATTTACACAATTTTTTAACAGTGTATAAATTGTCGTATAAGATAATTCAAATTTTAGTTTTATTTTTCATTTTTCAGATTTGCAAAATGAATTATGAGAATTTAATTTTCGAATTCGGCAAAAACCTTGACATTCAATAAAAAAATGAAAAAAATACGAATGAATAAGCACAGTTAAAACTGAGAAAAAAATAACATTCAGTAAAGTTATTTTTGAGAAAATAAAAATTAATTAGCAAATTGAGATATTAGGAGACAACGAAGAAAGGCGTCTCAGCTTATAAAGCTCTTAATCATGCAATTATCGAACTCATAAGAGCATAACTCATACTCCTTGATGAGCCCTTAAAAGGTCTAAACCGGTCTTGTTGCTACACTCATAGTCTTAACCACTGTGAATTTTTCAAGTACACATTATTTTCAAATAAACATGTAAATTCATTATAATCTAATGCAGGGCCGGCGCTACATGGAGGCTAAAAGTGCTTTAGCACCACCTAGATTTTTTAAAGCAGCTTCTTAAAGTCAGCTTTTTATTTTAAATTTAAATATTCTTTTTCACCCAAAGTTTTGTGAAAATAAAAATAAAACAACACAGAACAATCGATTGATTAACTTTCTAACGGGTGTCCCATAATGGTCCGGAAAATGTTTGATTTGATAAAAAATAAACTTAAGCTTAAGGTGCTAGCCTAATATTTTATATGTTTGAAGTCTCGAGTCTCATGTATATAAAAACGGAATTTTTTTTTCATTCTCAATTAACTATGAGATATGGCACCCATTACTACACCCGCCACTCTTTCGATAGGTTGTCCTTTGCGAAATCAAAATATTTTTGAAAACCAAGGTCTCTATCTTGTCCAAAATGATCTAAGGATTCCAAAAATATATTAAAATAAAAAATCTGATGAACCTTTCAAATTCTATTCGAAAAAAACACTCAAAAAATACTCAATTATTGAAACTATGAAAATAAGTCGAATTTTGTTTTTTAAACGATTATTTTCGAATGGATCATCGGGATACTTTAAAATTTTGCAAATTTATTCATTTTTGAATAAATTAAGAAAATTTTTATTGATAAAGAAAAAAAAAAATTTTTCAAATATTTTTTGTTCAAAAAAAACTTTTTTAAAGCTGCATAACTTCGAAGTAATGCTTAATATGTAAAAACTGACAAAAAGTTTTTCAATTATATATCAAATTGAAGCTTATGAATAGAGCTTTAAAATGATATATTGGAATTATGAATTACATCTTTATTTCGAAAAAATAATTCAATGAAATTATATTAAATTTTTTTGTTTTAGATTTTTTACATTTTTTCTTTGATTTAAAGGTTATAGTAAATCTTGAAACCGAAAATCAATTTTTATGAGTTGAAATATACTTAACAGCCTTTTTTATAGATAGTTTTAAATTTTCAAAATCTAAAAAATAATAAAATCTGATATTAAATGAAAAATAAAATTACTCCTAATTAATTAGATGAAACGATATAAGTAATCATTTCTTTTTTTTTCACAACATTATTTTTTTATTCTTTTAATTGAAGAAATAGAACATTCGTATTTTCTCAAATTCAAGATCGAGTAGCTATCTTTCGAAGACCTTCTATTTAAATTTTTTTTGGTTATAAGAAAAAATGAATCAAATAAAAAAATAAAGATTCCTAGGAATTTAAATTTTAAATAAAACAAATTTTTAATCGAGACATTTTATGAGTCGAAAACAACTCGAATAAAAGATTTTTTGGTCCGTATTTGAGGACCATACGTTAGAAATTTTACTTTTATTGGAATACTTTTTAAAAAAAAGATCACTCGACTAGAAGAATTTATTTGATGTGTCGGTAATAATTTTTAAGTGAATAGAGGACTCGAAATTTTATCATTTTCATGGGGGGTATATGACCCATGTCATCGATACCCTTAGCACCACCTAGAATTCTTGCCTGGTGCGGCCCCTGATCTAATGTGTCTAATTTATGAAAATAAGGTAAAAAAAAAAGTTTAGAAAAAAAATTTTATGAATATCTATGGGGAATTTTTTTTTTGATTTTTACTAAAAAAAAAATCTTGTTTTAGAGTATTATTCTAATATAAAAATTTACAGAGTTTTTATTTTGAAGTTAATTGATCTAAATTTTATTAAAGTAAGGAAATTTTTGAAAAACTGATCATAAACATGTAACTCGGACCTTATATAAATTTTTTTTTATGAAAAGTGTAAGCGGTACTTGTAATAATGAAATGGAAAAAATAAAATGAATTTACTGACTCAGCGAAAAAAGCCATGTTAAGACGTTCTCTTTGTATATGAAACTATTTTTAAAAAAAAAGGAAAAATATCTGCTAACCCCAAATGAAGAAGTAATAGAACAAAAAAAACAACAAAAATTAATTAGATTTTTGAATTATTTCCTTCTTTTAAGTAATTATGATTTTTAAAATAAGAAAATATTTCTTAAAAAAATTAAAAACTTTTATGAATATTGAAAAAAAATATAAAAAAAGAAAACAAGTTATTTTCTCAAAGATTATGTATAAAAAGCTTAACCACTTGAATTTTTAATTAATTCTGACAAAAAATATCTCAAAATTTCTGAAAATTATTAGATGCATTTCAGATTTCAATTATTTTTAAATTAAAATTTTAGAATAATCACTGAAAATGAATTCAATGAATATTTTTTTCGATGTTAACCTAATGTGTATCATTCAAATTCTTTAATTATTAAAAATGTCCATTCAAGCTTAAGTAATTTTATATTTCTTTTATAAGTTTAGGATGATAAAATATGTTATCTAAAAGACTATTTAATTGGAAAATAGAAAAATAAAAGGTCTTATAAAGAACATTTTTTTTCTTCTAAAAATAGATTATTATTTATTTTTTTTTCAAATTGTCGTCAATAATCATGAAATCGAAATTCGTCTCTTGTTTTTGAATTGTCAATGAATTTAGAAAATAAAAGAATTTAATTATTGATCTTTTTATTTTTTAATTCACTTGTATATTTGAAATATCTAGAGGATAAAAATCTCAATGAAATTACATATGAACAAAATAAAAAGCATCTTTTTCAAAATATATCCTATTTTAATAATCAGGAAATTACCACCTACCATAGCAATTTTAGAGGAAGGTATATATTTAAGAAGTTAATTATGCGAATACAGTAAATTTCAATTCGTCATTTCAATTAATTTAAATTGCTATAACTTTTGAATTAAAATTATTCTTTAAATTGCTACAAAGTGTTACAATTTTGCTCCATTCAATAATATAGTTCTGCAAAAAGTCTGCAACCATGCAAAATTAGAATGCAACTTCGAAAGATTCTATATGCAATCTGCAACTTTTTTGCAGGATTACGATTACGAAAACTACCGTGAATTTCAAAACCTAAATACCTTATCAATTTTCAACGGCCTATAATTTCTCTGAGTTTAAGGATTCATTTAAAATCACTGCCCATTACCATAACTCCGAAGCTAAAGGATTTTTTAAAATTGTTATCTTGGAAGATATTAAATATAAGAAAATAAAAAAATACTTTTAAAAATTAAATAACCTTTTCTTAATGAAATATTCAAAAATAACCTTGTGTTAGAATTGATGTGCTTCTTAAACAACATCAGTCGATTATATTTTCAATAACAAAAAAATTATTTTTTTATTTTTTTACTCTAAGATTTAACAGTTCATTAAATTAGAGTTTCAAAAGTCAAAGTCACAAAGTCAAGTCATTAATTGACATTAATTTTTAATCAAAGCAAAGTTTTGACTTTGGAAAATACCTTAGCCAAAGTCAAGTCGTTGTAAGATTTTTAATTTTTATTTAAGAATTCTGCATTAGTTTTTGGTGGGATAAAATAAAAAGTGAAATTGAAATAAAAAAATAATGCTAGATTAGTCCTTAATTTTGGTCAAGCGACTTTATTGACTCTTTAATAAAATAATATCAAAAGACTCTAAAAAAACTTGAGAATTGCCTTATTTGAATTTTGCCAAAATTTAAATAATCTCATAAAATTGATATTTTTTGATCAAAAAGTATCAATAATCAATTTTTTTATCGATTTTATTGATTATAGTCAATTGATGAGCTAACTCAAGAAAGCTCAATGTTTTCTACTGGGCATGATATATTCAGTTAGGAAATAATTATACAGAGAAACAGGGAAAGAGAAGAAATTCAAGACGGAAAACTATTAGAGTTTTTTATTTTTAAAAACTCTAATAATGGAATTTTTTTAATTCATTTTTGTTGAATTTAATACAATAACATATTTATTTATTTACACAATAAGCTAAAATTTCAAGACTCATATTATAAACTATTCTATTGTTATTTAACTAAATTCTTAATAATAAATCTCATCTCGGATTTAACTTCATCCGTAGATTTTAATTTTAATTAAATTTTGTTTAATCCTATATGGTGTTAAGCTTACTGCATTTTTGTTAAATTCTTTACTTATTTGAAAAATATAAACTTAAAACAAGCATTGTGAAATAACGGGTGCACTCGTGAAGTGTAAAATATATAATTATATGCTTAACTATAGGATATATTTTTTCTAAAAAAAATAATATTAGTTAAATTTAGAATAATTAAACGTTATAAATGTTCTTCTATTCATTTTAAAATGGTTTTATGTTTCGATAAGAAAATGACTTTTAATAAAAAATATTTACGTTTTTATCAACTTATTTTTAATTAAAAAACTCGACTTTTCACTTAAATTGTTTGGCTGTATTATCATGTATCCTTGCAAAACAAAAAACGTGCCATCAATCCTATTTTATTATGGTCCTAGTTCATCGAACATACTCATAAATTCGGAATTTTATGTATTTTTAGGTATCGAAAATTTGAAATAAATGATTTTAGAACTAAACACTGCATTAAATTCGGCTATGCCTCGTCAAATAGCAAATACCGTAAACCCTTGCGAGATAGTGTGTGGGCTATTTTTTAAATCCTGGGTTTTGGTGCATGCATAAGCGACCATCTACCTCATGTTAAAATCGCCCCCCTTATGATTCGCTCACCAAAATGTGTTTTTTCATATTATAATGCAGCGTTAAAGCACGAAAAAACCTGCAATAACGCCGGGTCAAAAACCGAAAATTCCATCTTGACCCTGCACTAAAAGACGAAATTTAAAATTTTCTAATTTTTTAAAAATATAAAAAAAAATACCAAAAATTATTTAAAAAATTTTCGTTTTTTAGTGCAGGGTCAAGATAGAATTTTCGGTTTTTGACTGATTCCTATCCTTGATTTGTGGCCAATTTCTTAATGAACTTAACTTTCTCTGGCCTTTCTTGAATAAAATTAAAGATCAAAAAAATCTAATTAAAAAACTTGCCATATATTAAAAGAACTGTTTTATTATGAAACCTATAGATTACATACTCAAAAAAAATATGTTTCTGCCTGATTATATAAAAGAGTATGTGAACACTTTTTTATCTAATACAAAATTCACTCTTAAATTTAGACATATGTCAAAAATTCAATACTAAATTTAGAAACAGAGAATCAAAAACTCTTAGACTAGCTTTTTTGTCATTAATTTTTAATAAATTGAATAAGTATTCCTGATTAAGCAAAAAGCACTTATATTTCATTTTTTTAATAAATTTAATAAGAATAAAAAATATTTCACTCAAAGTAAATATAAAAATCTTTTCAGTGAAAGCCAAGAAGTAGAAGAAAAAAACATTAATAATTTCTAGAGGCAGTAAATTTTGAAAATGAAAAATTCATTCATTCATTGATTAATTTTTTTGGTTTAAAAGAAACAAAATTTTAAGAAACGAAAAAAAACTTCGAAATTTTATTTTTCAATTAACAACTCTACTATTTCTTATTAAGAAAAAATTATTTTTTGATTATCTCATTTATATTTTTTTTTATTTATTGAATAGAATTAACCTCCAAATTTTGGAGAAAGTATAAAATTAAAGTAAATTAAATTAAAGTAGCGTTTCGACGGCCACTTATATTAAACCGATGAGGAATGTCAAAATTGAACCGGTCTTCATCTAATTTTCTTTTTTGTATATTGTTTTTAAAATTTAATTTGTTACTTAAAACTATAGTTAAATTAAATTGAAAAAATTAAAAGTAATTCCTCATTTAGTCGAAATTTAAATTATTTCGAATTAGTTTTTTATATCGTAATACCGTAAAATCAATTAAAATGGAGATAATCCGCCATACCGCTGAATGATTTGAATAAAATTTCAAGTGATAATTCTAAAAAACTTTATGTGAAATTATCATATTTTTCTTTATATTTCTTTATGCTATAATCAATTACAGTCATGGTCATTTACCTCTTCTCTTCCTGAACGTTCATGAACTATCACGTTCATAATCATTCACATGTCTTCAAACTCTTTCACAAGTTTTCATAAACTTTCACGAATTTTCACAATCTTTCGTTTTCGTGATTTTAAGATTGTAAACAAAAAAATTTTATTTTTTGTTGTTACTAAAAAACAAATTATCGAATTTTTAATTTTTTTAAACCAAACATAACTTTTTATTATTTAAAACAAATTTTTTTTATTTTTAAAAATATTCATCAGGTTCTTTGGCTTAAAAATGTATAATAAAGATTAATATTTAGCAAAATTTTAATTTTTAAATTTTTTTATGATTTATCAAATCATTCGCGATAAAAAGACTGTCAAAAAGTGTTTTTCCATATCGATTTAGAAGGGAATAAAATTTAACAAAAAATAACAAATTTTAAATCTGGGTTATTCTTTAGACATCATCAAAAAAATTAAAATGATTTTTTAGGTAGATATTAAAAATATTAGATTTCGTAATTTTAATTTTAATAAAAAATTTTAATACAGGGGTGCTTGAGGGATAGTAATCGACACATAGGGAACATAAACAGAACATAGAGTCACACTTTAGATATATTTTATCCTTAATACCTTTAAGAATTGTAAGTGACGAATAAATCTATTATGTTCCCTTTAT
>NTPY01000600.1:180937-216129 GCA_002922825.1 Brachionus calyciflorus | reverse complement strand
TTTGCTTCTTTATCTTAAATTTTAATAATGTCCTTATTTTAATTTGATAAATTATCTAATTATGTAAGCTTGTTTAGTCATGGCAAAAAAGAAATAATGAACATGAAAAAGCACACTGAAATACTTTCTTTAAGTTATCAAGAAAAAACTACCGTTACAAAATTCAAATTGTTGAATTATATGGGTATGACAATTCGACTGTTTGAGTTTTTATAAATGTTAATTTTAATTTGATTAATTTTCTAAGCATTAAATCGTACCTGTTTGGAAATTTTCATCTAAATTGACCAATAACCATGATATCCCCTAAAATTTGGTTAGGTTTCTTAGAATGACAGAGTGTTTTTAAGTGTCAAAAATGCATTACCAAACATGCTGGTTTTAATTTTTACTAAGATAAACTAAGACTTATTGTCAATAAAAAAATATCTAAAATTTAACTCATTCTAAAATAAAACACTAAAATTCAAATTTTATTTTATATTTAGTATGATAAATCTTCTTAGTATGCCAACATGTTTGGTAATGGCGTTAAAAAGCATTGATATCGAAAAACACACTGGCACACTAAGACAGGTTCTCTTGAAAAATTTTAATGGAATTCTAAAGGTATTAAAATTCGAAAGTTTGAATTATTTTTTTCATTAAAATTAATTTCATCGAGTTCTAAATATGAATTTAAATTCTTCAAAAAATAGTAAACTAATCTTTTAAAATTTATCGCCATCATTTTTATTTGATATTTCAGATTATATTTTAAATTTGAATATTCAAAATTGTATGTAATATTTTGATAGAACACAAAAAATTAAACCATTATAAATTCTAAAAAAAGGCTATAAGGGTGTTGGGGTATTAAAATTATATGAAATAAAAAAGCCTAAAATGAATTTGAAAAAGCAAACGCCTGGCAAACCTTTTGAAAACGCAAATTAAACTTAATTTATTTAACAAAACTCGAAAAAGTTTTATTTAAAAAATTGCCCACTCTTGAGTCTATTTTTTTATTCAAAAGGGACACGCTCCGTTCCTCTTCTGATTTCTTCTATAACTTTTTTCCTATTTAAAAATTTACTTGACCGCATAATAAATCATCATAAAATTAAGAAAATTAAGTAAATTTTCATAATTTTATCAAGATCCGAAAACAATTTTTTTTAATTCGAAAAAACTACCAAGCATTTTTGGGACAGGAGACAACGTCTGCAAAAAATTTGAATTGAAATCTGGGCTTAAACCTTTAATTTTAATGAATATATTAAATAAATTTACTGTTCAAAAAAAAAAATCTAATTCGGTTTAAAACTATACAATATAATTACTATTCATTTTTAAAGTTCGCAACAATGTAGCTTCGCCACTGAAATAATTTTTCTTTTAAAATAAGTTTGTAAGATATCCGAAGACAAAAGTATACCGACTCGAAATTTCTTAGTGCTAGAAAAAAAAATAAAATTCTGAAAATTCAACTTTGATGACTTAACATATTTTTTAACTATTTATTTAAAAAATTTAGCAATTTAGTTATTTAGTTTCAAATTTTTGTTTCAAGAAACAAGACTTAGTGATAAAAATAATGATTTTCGAGAAGAAAAGGGCTTTCTTCATTTGATTCTATTTTGCATGATGTTGTGTTTAGTTATTATATAAATTAGCTTTATTTACATATAAAAACGTTTCTGGCTATGTTTTTATAAATTTATTCAAAAACCATAAATTTTATTTTACATCAAAATATATAATCAAAGACATTAAAGGAAGTAAAAAAAGAAGAAATATTTCAGTAGTTATCGAATAAAAATCTTATTGTCGTTTATATGATTGAAGATATTTAAGCTTCACTTTCATCCGATGGCTTATGGTAGCTATTTTCATTTTCAATTTGAGTTTTTTCTAGATTATTTTCTTGAATTGAACTTATTTGTTCATTTTTATCTGACTCGGTGTTTGAAGAACACAAATCATTAGTTTCTTCATCAATTGGAACTATTAAACTATCGCTCGTCATCAAATCATATTTAGTGACAAATTTGGTGAAACGCTTACACAAACTTGTTTCTTTCTAAATGAAAAAATTGATTTATTATCTTGATTATTATCTTTTTTTACATTAACCACTTACTTCAAAATGATCATAAATAGGCCTATGATGAAAATAAGCATGTGAAAATATTCTGTATATTCTTCGACAAACGGATCCCAATTTTTGAACACTTGAGTCTTTAAGATTGACCCTTAAAAATAAAAAAAAATTAATTTTAAACTAATTATTCATTTCGACATTAAAATTACCTGCTTGGAAAATAACGACTGCTATTTAACAAACAAGCAGCTCCATCCAGAGTATGTCGAGTATAATCGATTGCACTACACTGTATGATATTAGAAATTATTTTAATATGAAGAGTTAGTTTTGTCTAATTTAATTAATTATTACTTCTTTGGGATTTTTATGAGCTGCGCACAAAAAGATCCATTGTTCTGTAGCAGTCATTTGTGTACACGTTGTGGGCGTACATTCTTGCTGTAAACGAACAGTTATTAAGTTTAGATCTAAACAAAATTGTCTAACATGTTCATATTTCCAAACGCCTTCATCTTGTTGATCCGGTAACTGAAGTATTGTTTCTACATCATTCGGATTCCTTTTAATTAGTTGCTGAATATACTTTTAAAGAAAAATCTCAAATAAGTGTCAAACTTGACGTTAAAAAATTTAATAAGTGTAGTTTATTACTTGTTGAACAGCTAAAGTACTCTCCATTTCTTCAAGATCTTCATCTGGCCAATCATTCCATTTTTTTGCTGGGCAGCCTGGTCTATTACGCCTAATGAATAAAAGAGATTTAACATTGTTTAATTCATCGAATTCTCCATCATATGAATCTTGTTTGACCATTTCAGAGGTGATCATTACAGTTTATCTAAAACTAAAATAATTTAAATTCCAAAAATGCAAATGCCCATAAATAAAAAATAAAGTTGCCTAGCAACTCTAAATAATTTAATAGCCACCTTCAATTTCAAATATTTTCGAAATTGATTATCTACATTTAAAATAATTTAAATCGCCTGTAAAATTAAAGTATTTGCAGTTTAGCACATAAAAAAGTTTTTTCCCTGATTTCTAAAATATATAATTTTTAACCATGAAAGAGCTATTAAAATATTCATCAAAAGCATTTTTTTGTTTTATGTTTTTTCATGTGTATGAGCTGTGTTATTTCGGAAAAAAAATAATTTTTTTTATAAATATTTTTTTTGATTCAAAGTATGCATTGGTTATGTATCATTTTGCTCTCTTGATCTTTAAGAACCGATTTCCTAAATATGATAAGATCTATCGCGCGATGACTATCTATGACGAATAAAAACATGTTTTCTGAAAAAATGAATGGAGATAAAAATACAATACCATACAAAAAATTATATTGCTTTTAATGCAAAAAAAAGCTCTTGCTTATGAAGATTAATAAACAAAATAAATTGTCTTGCAACATTTAATTACACTCGTGGTGATTAATTTGTATTGTGACGTTAGATAACGTTATCTGACACTAAGACATTCTGTAAAATTAAAAAATTTAAGCTAATCTTCGGTTTTTAGTGCACGCACTTTCGATTGATTTGAGAATTTATTAGGGTTGGGTTACGAATGTGTTGTAGTCTTTGATAATTTCATAATTTAGAATACGAACTTATTTTTTAAATTCGAATTCCGGAAGAAAATTTGATACTTTTTCGAAATTTTTGAATAAATTCAATTTATTCAATTTAAAGCCAATTTTGAATAAATACTTGAAGATAATATTAAGAAAAAATAATTCAAAAGTTAATAGATATTAGCCAAAATTCTTTAATAAAACACTAAGGATTAGTGACGTTAGTTACGAAATGCTCAAATACTCGTACATTACAAACTAGTTGAAAATATTATAAACATATGAGAAATTCCATATCATTTTAACTTATCAATAATTAAGCCCTTAGAAAAAGACCCGAAAAATCAGATTCAAAATTATTAAATCTTGTTAAACCATTTGCCGTCTCGTATTCAAGATCAAATATTTTTTAGTCGATCTTATTAGACATGCTAAATAAACAACATTCCGACCTTTAAAAAAAAACTTTACTTCAAAAAAACGATATTTGTCAGCATGCGATTTAGATGTTTCTCTATTTCAATTCAAGCAAGCTTACAAATTATCTAAATTTAAGGAAAATAGAGTAACATATGAAAAATTGACACAAGTAAAGGACTCAATAAGGTTAAAAGAACTCTGCTTTGAAGGGGAATGTAAAGTTCATTTCCATCCACTCATTTCAATTGGTTCAATTTGATACAATTTTTTTTATTTTTCTACTTTTCTTTTATCTATAAATTGTTGCAAAATGTAACAACTTTGCTACATCGAAATATGAAAATTTTTTTGCTTCCTTACTTGTCTATCATCAGAAAATTAATAATATTAAGTTTATTTCGACTCGAAAAAAAAAAGTCCCGTGTGATGGATATGAACACTGCTTAAAATTATATTAAAACACTATTTTTTTGTTTACTTATTAGAATTATGGAATCTTTATAATATTTTATGAAACTTAGATTTGTTTGATTGACTGATGTTTTATTCTTTTAGTCATATTTCGATGTAGTTTTTAAATCACTGAGAAGGACGCCAGAGTGGAAAAGTATCAGCTAAGCTTTTCTGATTATGTGAAAGATTCAAATAAAAGCTCTTTGAGTAATTTTTTGCAATTAGAAGTTATGTATCAATACACTAATTCACGGCTCAATTAGAAAACAACTAATAACTAGAGAAGCAAGGCTTTTATTATGCGAGTAACGACCCGTTATTTTGAATTTTTTTTTTAACACGCAAATTTTTTATATAGAGTTAATTACCGTCGGGTTTTTCGAGTCCGTCCTTAATTTTTCACAACAAATTTTGGTTCAAAAAGATTAGAGATGTTTTTTATTTGATTTTATTTAAAATTAGGTATATATATATATATTTATATGGCAAGTTTTCAAAAAAAGGGAGCCTAAAAGAGTCAAAAAAAATTCAAAAAAATTTTTTAAATATTGCAAAAGAGCTAAAAATAGCGGTTAAAAAAATTTTTTTGTGAATTTTTTTTGACTCTCGAATGCCTCTTCTTTTTGAAAACTTGCCATATATATATATATATTTTTATATATATAAAAATATATAATATATAAAATATAATTACTCAAGTTTCAAGTTATAATATTATAATTATTTTATCATAAAGAAGAGATCACATCATCAAAAAATGAATCAGAATCTGGAGAGTCGAAATTTTTTTTCAAAAATTTCATGATTTTATATACAATTTTATTATGACATTTCTATGCTATTTGAAAAAAAAGATCTACTTTTTTGGGTACTATTCTCTTTAATATTCTTAAAAATATAAAAATTACATCAATTTAGATACTCTCTTGTTAGGATAAGATCCAATATATCTTGTTTTGTGATACCTTAGGAAATTTCGTTCACTAGCTTGATTGAATCAGTTATTTCATTCAAAAATTCATAAATTTTATTATATTATCAATTAAACTTTAATTTTTTGTTATCATAATCATTAATATTCACATTTTAGATTAATATCTCTCTTTTCTCTATGATAACCAGCTTATTCGGGATCATCAGACCCTTAAAGACGATTAAAGAGCTTTTAGGCAAATAGCTGCCTGAAAATAATCGAAAACTTTTTCTAGAAATAAAATTAAAAATTTGGATTGAATTTTCGACCTTTTCTGATTAGATATAACAACTTTCATCCCATTTTTAATTTGTTAAGCAATGTTTTTTAAAACCCTTTTTCGAATTTAGCGTGTTAATTAATGAAATAATTAAGTTTGATTTTTTTAACGCATGCTTATTTTTTCAAATTCTCTACTTTCGTCTAATTCAGTCCCAGCAAAATCACTCAGTATTTCATTTTTTTCTATATATACACGTCTGGTTATTAGCTCGTTCCTCGCAATAAAGTTTTTTATTTTTATTGAGAAAATATTTCGATTTTTATGTAAAAACTTAAGAATTTTGGTTTTACAAAAGATGACCAAAGCAGATTTGATTACCTTATTTTTTCTTAAATTTGCTTTTTTGAATTGAGTTTTGTTAAGTTAATTTAATATCTAATTTAATTTTTTATTGTGTTGATTTATTCTTCATGTTAAACTAACAAAAATTAACCACGCAATTTCAGAGAAAACTATATAAACCTTTATCTTCGGAAAATTAGTGCCAATAATTAATTTTTTAATTAAAAATTACTATATTAAAAAATTTTACGTAAGAATCTTTTTTTTCAAATAAAATTTTTTATTAAAGAAATTATAACTTTTTATTTGTAGAATTGATGTATTGACATGTGTGAATTGAGTTAAAACTTAAAATTACCCCATTTTTTTTTACAAAAAAAAATTCAAAAACGGTAAAACTTTGATTATACATAATGAAAAATTTTTTCACTTGTGTAAAAATTTTTTTAAATAGTGACAAAATTCTATGCCTGAAATTGATAATAAAAACTTGAACTTTATTTACAGTTTTATAAAAAATGACACAAAAATCGATTATATTGTTAAATTAAAAAAAAATATTTTAGATTGATTTTTGCATAAAATCTATTATCCCTTTTAACAAATTTCTTATCGAGTTATTTAGCAGTGATTTAAGATCTTAAAGTAAAAAAGGTAAGACAGTTTTTTGTTCAGGGCCATTTTATAAAATTCTAAAAAAACAAATTTGTGTAAAACCAAATTGTGTATAATCAAATTTCTACTGAAGATACAAACTTGGCCTTTTATTTGATATTGGAAATACAGTAATAAATTATTTTAATAAATAATTTTCATTTTTTATAAATTAAAGATTATTACATCCTTTTATATAATCAATTTTGACTTTAACCAATAAAATCATAAAAAAGTTAAATTAAAAAAAAAAACTAAAACATTATTTTTAAATTTTTTATTTTATACTTTTCATTAAAACTGAAAATTAAAAAAAAAATTCATATATGCATATCTATATATATATAAATCTTTATATACTCTTTTGTTTAGAAAAAAAATCCAAAAATATTTTAATAAAACTATATAATTTTTGTTTGTAAATTAGCTTAGTTTTTGAAAGAAAGATAGAGTCAAAATTTTGAATTAATAAAGTATTTTTTACAACAATAATAAAAAATAATTAATTTGAAGTTAATTTTTTGTAGTAAGGTAATAATAAAAATATTGATTCTTTAATAGAAACAAATAATAAAAATAATAAAACTTTAGCTTGGAACAAAAAAATCAAAATTTAAAAAACACGAAAAACTACCTTAAACTTTAATAATAATGGTGAAAATTTGAATTAATTTTAACCTCATTTTTTTGACTCATATTTGGTTCAACATTTTTTTTATTTTTCAGATAACAAACCGGTTTTTTCTCGGACCTTAAATTATTTTTCCGGTCAAAATTAATTTAAATTTTATACTAAATAGCGGTTTTTGTATAATACTCTTGAACAACAAGAGATAGAAAAAGACGACCTAGATGAATTCTTGAAAATTAAGTAGTCTTTCGGTTCTTTCGAATACTTGACCGAAAACAAAATAACCAACAAAAAAGAAGAAAAAAAAATACATTAAGACTAGTGTTCGTTTAATCATATCCACAAATACAAGTGACTGGAAAAGCAGCAAATGATTGTTTCAGGTTGTTATGTTTGTTCATTAGAGTGAAAAATATGAATAAAAAATAAATTTTTTTAAATTATTTTTTTAAGTAAGATTTTTTAAAATAAAAAAAATCAAAATTCCAAAATATTCCTGTTCTTTTAGTACTTTTTTTTTTTAATTTGTCTCTTGTAAATTTTAACAAATAAAAGTATAAAAAAAAAACAAAAAAATAAATTATATAATCTATGAAGTAGAAGAAATGACTTTTTGTTTAAAAAAAAAAGAATGTTAAATGAGACATCAGACATTAAAATGAATTGTTCACTTTGTTTTAGGGTCTATATTTCAGCAACAATTGAGATATTTTTATATAACAAAAAAAATATGGGACAATTTATCGTTTTATATATTTTTTTCAATCGCATGTTGAAATCGTTTCATATTTAGTCGGCGCGAATAAATTACTTGACGAGTTCGAAGTAGTCCGTTTATTTGTTGCTTTTAAATAGTCATCCTCGCTTAGTTGGACTACATCAGGCCTGTCTTTGGCATTATATGTTAAACAACGTTTTATGAATGTCTTAAAAATAAAAAACATTTATTAAAAAGAAAACTTGAAAAATTTTAATTTATTTTAACTTAATTTAGAAAATTTTTATATGTTTTTAATTACCGTATTTCCTCAAATAAAAGCGCGAGGCTTGTATTTGAGATTTTTTCGATTCAAAAATTGTCTAGATTAAAAGATTGCTTTATTTAAAATTTTAAATTCCCATTAGTTTATAATAAACAAAATTAGCATCAACATTGATTTTTTCTTTCTATAAAAGATTCAAATAAAAGCTCTTTGTTCTTTAATTTGAGTCATTTTTTATAACCAAAAAAAATTCAAATAGAAGGTCTTCAAAAGTTCGAGAAATATAATAGCTACAATTTGTACGATTTTAAACAAAAATTGCGTTTTCAAAAACATTTTTATGCGATAAGTGGTCAATCAAAACAAATTTAAACAACTCAGCCTCTTTTAATGAAATTAACTAAGAAATCTAAATTATCTAAGCAGCTTATGGCGATAAATGGTTTTGAAATATTTTTATTGACAATTACTCAAACAATTTTAAATAATCTGTAGTTACTTAGGAGAGCTTTTTTCTCCAAGATCTCGTTTAAAAAATAATTTTCGCCTGAAAGTTGTCTATAAATTAGATTTAAAAAAGGTTTTCATTATTTTTCTATTTTTTTTTTTAAATTTCTTAACCAGCCAGATTTCCTAAATTAAGTAATTCATATATTAAATAAAAATTCTCTTAAAAAAAGCAAAATAACTTACTTTTGCTTCAGCCGTCAAAATAGGCTTTGCCGGAAAAACAACTTCTTTTGCATTTAATATAATTTGATTTTCTAAAATAGCTGCCTGAGACAAATTGTGACCATATGGCTAGACAAATAGAAAAAAATTTAAAAATAAATATTTTTTAAGAAAAGCTTGATGATAAACCTATTTACCTTTCTGCCATAAGCACATTGAAAAAATATACAACCAACACTCCAAACATCAACTTTGGATGATATTTTTGGTGGATTGGGCCCCTGAACGAATACTTCAGGAGGCAAATACCAATAAGTACCTGCGCCTTGAGACGTTAAATCCATACCATATTCAGGATCATAATTATCTTCGTCCATTTGTTTACTCAAACCAAAATCTGTTATTTTTATTTCCCCACTATGCTCGCCCGTTCCTAGCAAAATGTTTCCTGGCTTAAGATCATAATGAATTACCGGTGGCTTAATATTTACATTTAAATATCTCAAAGCACTAACAATTTGCATTATTATTGATCTAGCCTCTTTTTCAGGTATTGTTTTATGCTGCTTTAAGAAAAAATCTAAATCATTACCTTCACAATATTCTAATACTGTACAAAATGAATTCGTATCTATTTCGAACACATCAAATAGCTTAACTATACGTGGATGATCTAATGTTTTATGTATATCATATTCTCTTAGCGCATGTTTTATATAATTTGCTTTTTTCTCATCTTTCCAATCTTTGTTCAATTGATGAACTTTACATGCCACGTAGCGTTGTTCTTTTATATCGAATGCTTTGTGTACTTCACTAAACCCACCTTTGCCTATTAAAGATAGAAGTAAGTATCTTTCGTTTAAAGTCGGATGGTCTTTGAATCTGGAATGATCTTCATTGTGAATGCGTTTTAATTCGCGTATGTGCAAATTTCTTTCTCTTTCTAGCTTTTCTAATTCGGATTGTAAATCAACTTCTTCTTTTTTCAATGATGCTTGTCGAAGCCGGAGAATTTCGTCTTGCTCATACCATTCTTGTGCGCTGAGCACATATGGATATGGCTTTATGAATGTGTCTGAGTCGTTTTGAGAAGAATTTGAATTGGATGAGTTATTTGCATTGGCGGCAATGGCTGCAGCGACTGAGGTACTGTTTGTAATTTGGCTAGATGTAATTATTGAACCGTTATTCAAAGCGTTTGTTGGCGATGAGGACGAATTTTGACTTGATTTACTAGATGATGATTTTGACTCTTTTGTTGACTTTGAACCGGATTCTTTTTCAGCTTGTGGACGTTTTTTTTGTAATAATTTTCGCTCCTTGTCCAGTTCTTCTTTGGCGTGATTAATTACTTCTTGTTGTTTCATTATGTCATTAAAAGCGTAACCATCAACCCAGTTTTCCACAAATGTTGCACCCTGACGTTGTGTTACAAATTGACCTAGACGTAAACGATTTTCCATACATTTTTGCCGTGCTTGTTTTTTTTCTAATGTCGATTTTTCAACTAGAAGTTTTTTATTAAAATTTAAACACTTTTTAAAACTAACACCTTGTTTTTCTAACTCTTTTTTCATTTGCAACATTTCTTTTGCCAAGTCTTCTTTTTCCTTTTAAATAGGAAAAAATTAAATTTACCAAAAAAGACTTTTAAACTTGTATCATTTTATCATCTTAATTTGTTAAACTGATTTCTAAAAATTAACGATTAACCTAAAATTTTGCTTTATAAATTATTATAATAGTTTTCAAGCTCTAACTCTAGTTTGACGTTATTCGTCTTTATTTAAAAAGAAATTTTGAAATTCACTAAATAACTGATAATATCCTAGTAAACCTTATACTAAAGAAATTAATGACCACGACATACTCCATCAAATTTGATGAAACATAACCATTTCAACAATTAAAAATTATTTACCGTAAACACTTAATAGATATACCACTCACGATTTGATTATCGCATGAATAAATGAAGTCTTTGATCTTATGGCTTTAAAAAAGGCGGTGGTACAATTTTGAAAATGTACCAGTACAACCACGGAGTGATTATGAAAAATTAATTTTAGCGAGTAATGATCATCTTCGACTAGTCTTTTAAATTATTTATAAGATCTGATTTTTACCTTAAAAACCACATAGATATCCGGGTTACAAATCTGCTTAAAAAACTAAAATTTTTGTATTTTGCCCGTGTAAAATACAGTTTTTTTGATCAGGATAAAGTTTCAAACATACCCTTATAAATCAAAAATGACTCTGACGAGCAAATCACTTTCATAATCCAGAATCTTACTATCTAATATAGACATAAAAAAAAAAAAACTTAAAAATATACCAATTACTTTCGATTAGCTAATTTGACCTATACATGTGAGATTTTTCATTATAACGCTTAACTAAATATATTAAAATTTTTTTGCATTTTTGCAGAAACTTAAATTAAATTTATAAAATAAAAAAATAACATAAAAATTTACAAAAGATTTGTTAATCTGGTTCTAATTCAAATCTCTCTTTGAATTAGAACAAGATTAACTCTCAGAAGGAGTGTTTTGCAACCGATGATTTGCATAGTTTGTGATTTATACAAAATTTATTCATTTTTTTAACTGTAATTTAATGCAAAAATTGACCATTACTAAAACGCAAGTCATACGCGGTATGTTTTTTTCACAAATTAATTAATAAATATATTCGAAGAAATTTGCAGAAATCAGCTTTGATTATTTTAAAAATAAATAAGAATATTTAAAAATTACTCGTATGAGTTCATCGATTCTTGTATTTTTAGTCTCGATAGCCGAAGCGGAATCGATCATTTGATTGGTTGTTATTTCAGTCTAAAATTCCAAATTATAAGAAAAATTAAATTTTAATATTTGTAAAGTTTTTTTTCTATTTATTTTTTAAAAATAAATTGCGTATTTCAATTTCAAAATTAAAAATTAAAGTGAATTGTAAAAGAAAAAATTTACGCAATTAAAAATTTTTGAAAATGTAAAATAGAAAAATAACCGTTGCCATTTACTACTAGCTAATAAGATTACCTGTACAGATTTATTAGTTTTAATTAAAACAATAGAATTCATAGAATTATTAGTATTATTACTATTATTAACCGGATTGGTGCAATTCGTAGTAGTTACATTCGTGTTTGTTATATAATTAACAATACTTGGTGGATAAGAGAGATTAGAATTAGAACCAGAGTCAGAACCATGTGCGCCAATACTCGCGCTTCCACTTGAAATCTGAACCGGATTCATACCCATGTTTCCTCCTTGAGCAGTCATTTGACCAAAATTAGCTTGTGATATATAGTTAACAGGTGATGCTAAATTTGGATGATGATTATGTTTAGGTGAAGATGCTATATAATTATGCTGTGATTGTTGTTGAACGTAATTATTAGTTGAATTTGTTGTTGAGCTAAAATGTAACGGTGACGGTGATTGAGAATGCTGTTGTTGCTGTTGCTGCTGTTGATTTAAATTCGTATATTGTGCCATATTCGTCAATGGCTGGTTGTTAGTTTGACCAGAACCGTTTTGATTTTGAAATGGTTTACCGGGACTGTTATTCATTTGTAACTGTTTTTTGATTGATTGAGACGGTGTTGTTGGAGTTTGTTGCTGTTGTTGTTGAATTGAATTTGACGGATTATTAAAATCCCATTTGAATGATTTATTCGGAATAATATCAGCATTTTGATTGGCGTTACTAGTGTTTAATTGCAATTGATTTGGTACTTGAATTGTCGTATTTTGCTCGTTATTTTTCCGTTTTCGTTTTCGTTCTTTAGTTGCTGAACCATTATTTGTGCTCGTTGTGTTATTTGATGATGGTGTCAACGGAGTGTTATCATTTGCTTTATTTGAATTTTGATTTAAAGAGAACGCCATTGCCTGTGCTTGTTGTTGTTGTTGTTGCTGATGATGAACAGGTGTATTTACATTAATCGTAGGTATATACATTTTTTCCGGTGTATTACTCTTTAAAATATTAAACAATTTTTGTTGAATGTCTTTTTTTTAAAAAAATAATATATGAATTTACTTACATGATCAATAGATAGATTTATTTCGGTTTTTTGTTCCTCAAGTGTATTACTTTGATTGGAAAAGTCTTGTGATACACTCTGAATTTCGTTCGAAAAATAAATTAGACAAAAAAGAAAATAAATAAATTTTAGAAAAAAATTAATTTTGAATAATTTATAAAAAAAAATTAAAAAACCCACTTTTTGAGGCGCAAAACGAGACTCGAGTAATTCTATTTTGCGTAATTGTTGTTCTTTATAATATTTAAAAAAAAATTAATAAATAAGTAAATTTAAAAGAGAATCTAAAAATTGTCTTGGGTTTTTGATAGAAAATTTCAAGATTCCTTTAACAAATTCGATTAAAAAAATTATCACATGATTCAAATTTTAAAGAACTAGAGAATGTAAGTTTTTCTGATTTTTTTTAGATCTTAAATTCAAATTATTTCTACTGCTTTTAATGATTATACCGTATTCACTTGATCATTGTGTGGATTTTCAAAATTTGTATTAACTGCTTTTTTAAAGAAATAAGGATAAAGAATACATTCCTATTTTCTAAAATCCTAGGTACAAATATGATACTTCGAATTTTTAATATAGTATATCTCTCGGGTGTTTACAATAAATTAAAAATAAAATAAAAAAACTTGCAATATTTCTGCTTCAGTTTGCTATTGGTTCATTTTACTCTTCTCCTAAATGATGAGTCATTTTTGACTAGTTTTTAGAAAGATTAAGGTTAACTTACATTCATTTCGTTAGACACATATTACTATCTTTTTAAAATAGGTTTTCCTATTATTCGAAAATTTTTATCTTTTTCGACTATTCTATTCGATATCCTTTTAAAGATATTTTTTTTGAGATCTTACTTTGCTATTTTTACTTTTTTTCTGTTAAACAGAGATCAGTCAAGGCTATTTCTTTCTTAAAAGTAGTTAAGGTACTTCAACCGGTCTAAAATTTTTTAAAAATTTGGATCTCAACTCATATCTATATAATATTTTAAACAATTCAAATACTTCAATTTTTAAAAAGACCATAAGTAAATCTTTCATTAATTTAATAATAAAATGTATGCTGAGGGAAAAGCGTCAGCATCAATCTTTTTATTGGGGTTTTCAAAAAAAAGATTGATGCTATTCTTTTAGGAATTTTACTTTTTTAATTAGATTATCTCAAATTTTTTCTAGACATTAGTTGTTCAAGTATCATCAATGTCACTTTTTCGCATTATTACTGTAAACATTACGTTGAAAAAGCGATTCTAGCAAACTAATTGTTCTTGTAATGATCAACTAAAACTAGAATATTTTTTTGTTTATTTGTATTTTGAAGAATGCATTTATTCAAATACCTAAGTTATTATTTAGCCCTAGTTTAAAAAAATGTAAAACACAAATAAAATAACTGTAAGACAACACTCATAAATCTTAAGGAAAAGAAAATCAATAATTAGAAAAATCTTAATCATTTATCCTTCTTAAAAACAAACCAAATAATTTTTTTTTTAAAACTAGATTTAGACGAGGACTAAACAAGAAAATGTTTGAAGTTTTGTTAGAGGGTAATTTGATGATGTTCTAATAGATGAAAGAATTTGAAATTAACAAAAATATTAAAGCTATTTTGAAAAAAAAGAACAAAAATTTCAAATACCTGTTTTGAAAGATTGTTGTAGAATAATTGACGTATTTTGAGGTAATTCCTGTTGAATCATATTTAAATTACTCGATGAAGATTTAAAATTCGTTTGATTTAATTGATTCGCAATCAAATGGTGCTGTTGATTTAGAATTTGATTTGTATTATTTGTTGACGACGACGACGATAAAATTAAATTGTTAGAAAGTAGTCCTTGTTGTTGTTGCTGTTGCTGTGATTGTTGTTGTTGTTGATTTGATGCAGTAGTCGTATTTGCAGTTGTCCCACCATGCATCATCATCATCATTATAAAATTATTTTAGAAAAAAAAGAGAAACGATTATTTTCTTTTTTTCTTCTCTCTATTTTCTATTTTAGTTACTAAATTAAATTTAATTTTAAAGTGATTAATAATTAAAATGAAAATTTAAAATATTTAAAAAAATTTTTTATTTTCGACAAAAGAAATTCGTAAATTAAAATGTCTAAACGGTATTTTTAATATGAAAAAAAAATTTAAAAATACGAAAAACTACTCGAATCTATCTAAGTTTGTTTTCTTTTTTGCTCTCGCTCTTCTTAGTTTCTCAACATTTTAATTTGAAATATGTTCTCGTTTTCAAATTAATAGTAATAATTTTTAATTTAAAAAAAATTAATATTATTATTTTTATTATTATTATTTTGAAATTTTAATTTTTTTTGTTAGTTAGTTTGATAAAATTAATAGATTTTTTTCAAGTATATTTTTGCGAGAGTATGCATTTTTTTTTAATAAATGAAACAATGTATACGCGGTGTAAAATAATAATAAAAAATTTTGATTTAGATTGCAAACGTTTTTGTAAAAAGTTCTTTTTTTTTTTAAGAATTAATTCTTAAATTATTTTTGGTTTTAAAATTAATTTTATTTATTGAAAAAAATAAACCAACATAAATTAATTGCTAGCTCCTAGTTGCTTCTCAGCTTAAAATTTGCATTAATATAGCGTCTTTAATTCGAATATGTTAAAATATATTAATTTTTGATTATTTGTTAGAATATAATTGATATTCATTTTGGAGATCCCAAGTCGTTAAATTTAAAACATATATAATAAACGATAAGTAATAAAATAGGATCCTATAAGATATAAAAATATCAAGTCATTAGGTATTAATATATTTTATTTTATAGATACAGTCTGACCTCGATTTTGTTAACTGCCTCGGCAACTTTCAAAATGTTAACAATATCAAACGTTAACAAATTCGAGTAAAAAATTAAAGGGTTATGTTTATGAGCGTAATTTAAGAACTATTAACAATTTCGAGGTTTAACAGAATCGAGGTAAGACTGTATTTTGAAATTATAGAAAAATAAAACCTTTGTCGAAATCAAAATTTAAAAAGAAAAAGGAAAAACCTTGCAAACAAATGCTTGAATTAAAAATTAAAATTTTAAAAATATATACGGCGAAATATGCTTTTTTTAAAGCGATTGACAAAACCTAAAAATTATCAAAATACAGTTCTATACTGTTGATTAGGTTTTATATTTAAATATGTGGGAAAAAATCTAAAATTTTTTTTATTTTGGGACGCATTAATTGTAAAAATTTTAGATTTTAATGTAATTCGTTCATATTCAAGGTGTTACAGTATTTAATTTTGGATTAATTTAAAAATACTAACTAAATTCAATTTTATAGGTTTACAAATTATTTATGAGTGTTCCATAACCAAAGAAAAATGATATTATAAATTATTTAGCTTGAATGTATGTCGCCTATTTAAAATTTGTACGTCCATGTTTATTTTTTAGGCGCAAAATACTGAGACCGGATCGAAAATGGATCAAGCCAAAAAATTCACAGTACAACAAAAACTGTTAAAAAACGTAAAAAAATGTAAAAATTACCTTGTTTAGTCCGTAAATTTTCGTAAAAAAGGTAAAATTTTGTAAATTTTAGTAATCACCTGTTTGTGAAGTGAATATCTGGAAAATGTGCATTATTGATTACTTTAAAATAGTCGAAATTTGCAAAAAAAATCATTCATAATTTTTTTTTTTTTAATTAAATTTTATTATTTTTAGATTTAAGTGAATCCATGGACATCGTCTTAATTTCATAAATTACAAATTCTTAGTTATCGATTTACATTTCAATTATAAATTTAAATTAATCGAAATTATCTTTTCGGTGACTAAGTTAAGTATGTTTTTTACCGAAACCTTAAAACTGAACCTTTCATGAAAGGTCATGAAATCACCTAATGAATGTACACAGCTGTATATTTAAAATTTCTACTATCTAAAAATAGTATACGATTTACGCAGAATCCTATCTTTACCCGATTTTTTTACGAAGCTTTTAAATTTTATAAAAAAGTTTTAAAAGTTTTGAACCTTTTTTTTTGATTATGACTTGATAATTAAAGCTTTAGGTAAATCGGAATTTTGCAAGAGAAAAGACAATTTACATGTTTAGGTTAAAAAAAATTAAGCTTCAGATTTTTATTGGTGTGGTAATAAAAGATAATAAGTTAATTTTAAAGTAGACAAAAAAATACCCCTCCTAACACTTGGTCTAACGCCATTATTATGCCTTCTCACACTTGAGACGTGTATGTTGCCAAGGCTGTGTTTGAAGGTGATGTTGATACGGGAGTTTATGCTTTAACAGATTATGATTTAAATATTCAGATATAGATTAAAATATTTATGACTCATCTTAAAATTTTTACGTTCAAACATAGCCTTAGTGAAAACTTGAAAAGGCAGTGAGATTAAAAAAAAATATAAGAGAAATTACAACTTTTTTTATAAGGGATGGGGATCACCAAAAAATAGCAGAGACCGGGAGCTGTAAGCAAGGTTTTAGGGTAAAAAGTTTTTTTTGAAAGCTTCTTGGTCGGACAAAAAAGCTAGAAAACTTTGCTTATTTGATTAAATATTAACGTCATTTAAAAAATATTAAATGATTTTAAGCTTAGTTTACCCTAGCAAGGTATAAAAATTAATGTTATTTAATAAAGTTACCAAGAGTTAGCTAATTTAATAGATTACTTAATAAAAATCTTTTTAAAAAAAGGTAAATTACTTAAGTTGAGTTAAAATAAAGTTAAGCTTTACTCAACTAAGTTAGTAAGAGTTAGCTAAAGTTAGCTAACTTTACTAACTGCTAAGGAAATGTCCCTTTAATATATATATAGATAGATATAGATATAGATTATTTAGCAAATTATTTGAAAAATTCACTTGATAATTTTACTTTATATTTTAAAATTAATTTCTTGAATAAAATTGAAAAATAAATTCAGATTTTAGTGTGCAAAGAAAAATTGGTATTTAGCAAAAATGTCCTGAAATGAAAATTGTCCCGTGAAAAATTTCCCGAGCAAAATTTTACGGCTTTTTGTATAATTGTGAATATTAATGACTACTTATGTTATTAATAAATAAAAAATTTTTGAACACAACTTCTAAAATTTATTCTTAAAAACTTTAAAAATATTACAAAACATTATCGTGTTTTGACATTATCGTAAAAAAATTTACGTTTAGCTGATCAAAAATCCACGTACAAAAAATGCAGTACGTCATAAAAAATCTAGATAAATGTGCTTAATTTAGTAGCTAAAATAGTTACAGTGTAGTTTTTTTAATTTATTAGCCGCGGTTATTGATTTGATTTATTCAAAACTTTTCTGTTAATAAATAAAAAAAAATGTTTGTTTAAGTTCGGATACGGATCGGTACGTAATTTTTTAAATTAGCTTGGTAAACGCCTTCATCTAACTTTATTTAACAGAACATAATCAAAATTTTTGAATTTATTATTTTTCCAAAAGAAAGAAATAAAATGAAATATGACACTCTATGTATCTTTCTTTACGTTCAAGAACGTTCACAAATGAAACACGTGAATGACCACCACTGAGTTTCAATTTTATAGTTGTTTTTTAAAGATTACAAAAAATAATGATCTAAACTTACGATTTTAAAAATTGTTTTGAAATTATCAATCTTGATTTATCTCCTAAATATTGAAATTATTAAGTTTATTTTGTCTTCAAATAATTTTAATTTACAATAAAATTTGGTAAGTTAGGAAACATTTACAAAAAATATTTTATGTATAAAATATTGTGAACACATACATTAACCTCATTTATTGTATTTTAATAGGAAGCTTTCGCTGTGAATATGATGACGATTTCCTCAAATTACAGTGTAAACATTGTTAGCAACCTTATAAGGTCGTAAATTTCAATTTCCAATCTCTTTTATTTACAGTTTATACGTACTGACAAAAAATGAAACTTAACCTTTAGCTTGGCATTTTTTTTGATTTCTGACATATCTAGTTAGTTGATATATATTTAGTTAAATAAAATTCGATATACTTTCTCTAACCAAAATGAAACTTATTTTTGGTTGTATTGAATCCTAATTTATGTTTCATTATCTAAAAATAAAAATTGCATAATTTTTAAACAATTTTTTTTTCACTATAATAAAAAAGAAAAAATCTTAATCAATAAAATGATTTAACTTGATTAGTATTTAGAATTTAGACAAATATAATAATATACTTTAAAAAAATATGAAAATTTTTTAGGTTGTTTAGTATGAAATAAAAAAACAAAAATTTTCGTTGATATTGATAGAGTAAAAAAAAAATTATAATTTGTGTCATTTAGTAGTTCTTTTTATATTTTTATAGAAGTATATCCTTGAAGAAGTCGATTTGTCGACATTGACTTAATTTTTTTTACTTTATAAGCTACTAGTTGGATTTTTTTTGGTTAAAAAATAATGTTAATTTATTTAGAAAGATTTGTTTAAAAATAAGTAAGAATTAATGAAAAAATATTGCTTTCGCTGAATTTTTAGTCGTAAAACTAATTATTTTAGATTTTTAATTCTTAATTATGTTTAGAAGAACAACAATAAATGATACAATTAATAATGCGTTTTCAATTATTTAAAAGACTTAAAATAAAAAATTTTTGTTCTTTTAATAAGAATTTCTAAAATTTTAGGATCTAGAACGAGCTTATTTTTTTTCCTAAAATTCGACATCAGTTTTATATTAGTTAAAAAAAAATTCTATTCGATTAATTCGAAAAATTTATATGCTACTTGAAAAAATTATGCGAAAATCAATAAAAATAAATCTCAGTGTTATTAGATTTTACTTATTTGTAACAGAAAATAAAAATAAAATTTTTACCGATACATAACGAAAAAATACACTGAATAATAACTTTGTATAATCACTGTTTTAAATTTACTTAGACATAGAAGGCTTAATAAAAGCATCAGGAAATGAGAAATATGACAAAAATGGAAGAATAAATTCTAAATGGGGATTTGTACCGTTAAGTTCCAAATAGAAGAAACAACGAATAAAAGAAACATTTTCTTATATTTGGTAGTAAATAAAATATTCCATATACAGCACTTCTATCGATTTTGCGACGTAGCCGTATGGCGAACGTACCGTACCGTACTACAGTACCGGACTCGAAATTTTTTTTTATCAATTTTCAAATTTTTTTTTCGAAAAAAACGTATTTTTCAAAAATTTGAAATTTTTAAATAAAAAAAAGCCAAAAAAAAAATGACAAAAATGCAAAATTTATAATTTTTGAAAAATACGTTTTTTTCGTAAAGAAAATTTTTTAGAAAAAAAATTTGAAAATTGATTAAAAAAAATTTCGAGTCCGTCCGGTCCGGTACGGTACGGTCCGATAGTACGGTATGGTACGGTCCGATAGTACGGTATGGTACGGTCCGATAGTACGGTACGGTACGGTCCGATAGTACGGTACGGTAGTCCGATGGAGTCTGTCCGACATACGATACGGTACGTCGGGCATACGATACGATCCGTTCGCCATACGTTCGCGTCCGGCTACGTCGCAAATTCGATAGAATTGCTGTATTATTATAAAAAAAATATTTTAAGGAAAAAAAAACGAAATCCAAATTAAAGAAACATTTTTTAAATTTATTCACAATTAATCCAGCTTCTGCAGGTGTTCGGCTGAGTTTAATAGTAATTTTATTTGACTTGAATTTTTATTATCTTAACTTTTTTATGACCTTTCTTCTTCAATTAAGCATAATTAAGAATTAATTATATATTTTTTACTATTATTATTTTATTTTCCAAAAGCACGATTTGGAACTTTACGGTATTTAATAAAAATTGTTATTTTTTAAATTTATTCACAATTATTTCTGAAAAAAAAATTGACCAATCAGAAAATTGGACAAAACCGAATTTACGATTTTAAACCACGGGTTCGAACATGCGAGTTTACGGTAATTTGATGCATTTTCAAAAGTGATACTTAATTTTATTTTCTGTTAAATGAAATATAATTTCTTTTATTTTTCTATCAAATTAATTTTTTTTTAAAAAAAAAAATCTCAAAATCCCAAAATCTTAAAAAAGACTTAAACTTGTCAAAAATGCCTTTCTATAAAAATATCTGGAACATTCTCCATAGCTTAAAAATAAAAGCAACAAATTTGCTTGGCTCCAAAGTACACATAATCAAAAAATACGTATTTGTCAAATTTAACGACTAATAGATTAACGATTAACGAAAATTGTGTTAAAAAACTTTACAAGTTTAATTTTCTTTAATTTTTCTAACAAATATCATTTGGTTGAATCTATTTTTTATCTTTAGATTTCTAGAAATTCTTTTAATTTGATTGTTCTTAAGGCTAAGGAACTTTTTTAAATTAAATTACAGCGTAATAATGGTAAAACTAAATAAAAATAACTGAAATGTTCGCCCTGTACATGTAAATCATATTTTGAAACATTTTTAATAGATCTATTAATTATCAAACCAGAAAAGTGTTTAGATTAAACTATGAAGCCAGAGAAAAATAGCACTACTTTGATATATATTTATTGAATAGAATTAAGCTCCAAATTTTGGAGAAAGTATAAAATTAAAGTAAATTAAATTAAAGTAGCGTTTCGACGGCCACATATATAAAACAAAAGTTTTAGATAAATTATTGACTATTTGATAAAAAAAAACAGAAAAATTAAGAAAAAAAAATTTAATAAACTTAAGACGAAATCAGAAACATTTTAGTATTGGATTTAAATAGAGCCTACTAATCTCCATTAAAAATTATTAAATGCTGTTCATATTGAAAATATTTAAATAAATAAATATAAAAATGACCTAAAATTTTTTTTAAAATCAAACAAAATATATATTGCATATTGCGAAAAAAACAAAATAAAGCGAATATTTTTGAATCAGCTGATTTTATTATAATTTTTGTGGTTAAAAAATAGTATATTTCATTTAAAAAGCTTCTATTGCAAAAATAGACCGCTTTCTTACCATGAAAGAAGTTACATTAAAAAATAATTACCAGTATTTACGTCTTATAAAATTTTCCCCTAAAAACAAAAGCTATATCTAATTAGAATAAAAAATCAAGTTTAAAATTATCTCTTGGCTTTTTTTTCCACGTATCTGGATGTAGAAGCCATTTAAAATATTGTGCCTTATTAAAATTTGATTTGCTTTAGACAGATTAATCAAATTTCTTTTTGAAACCAAATAAATAGATAAATATTTTCTAAGACGAAAAAAACTCCATTTTTCTTTTAAAACTTTTGACGAATATTTTCCATTTTAAATTAATAATAATTTTAAACTACTTTAGACAACTTTTTGCTTTGTTTCATTTGGAAAACTTAAATAATTAAAGACGTATTTATTATCGTAAAGGAAAATATTTTACGAATGATTTTTTTTTTACTTTTTTCTCTTTCTTAAAATCTAAAACAATCTTCTAAAATAAATTCAACACAAAATAATAAATTAGCAAAAAAATGCAAAAAGACTACTCAATTTATAATTCACTTGGTAAGATATAACACTATTTATTTTTTTAGGAAAAAAAAAACTAAAATTAAAACGAGTTCTAATAATAATTATTATAATTTTATTAAGTTAATTAAAAAAGAATTTTATTCTTGACGAATTTTGGAGTCTTTCTTACTTTATTTGTTAGTTATATTTCTTTAGATATTATTTTTCTTTTTGAATTAGAATCAATATTTATGTTTAAGACTGTTAAATTAGTTTGAAAGAAATATATTTTTCATTTATTGAAAAAGCTAGCTTATAAGACTTAGGATCCGCGCTAAAATCATTCTTTTTCATTAAATTATATATTACTTTTTAAAATTTAAATACTTAAAAAGAGGATGGAATTTTATTTAAAGTTCAATCCCTAGATTAATCTTACCAACAAATCGACTTAAATTGCTATTTAACCACTCATTTTTAGGTCAGCCTTAATAACAAAATAACATATTTTTATATATTTGCTTAATTTATACTTTAAATATGCTTTCTTAGTAAAATACTTCAAATACCCAAATCGAATAATCTTTTTGCTAGCTGATTATTGATTAATATTCTAGTGTTCCGAATCAGCTAAAATTAAAATCGCTTGGCTTAATACCAGAAAACTTTGACTAAAAACTTTAAGAATAGATTAGTATCTAGTGCTTTACCTCAAATACAAATAATAACTAATACCATACGTTCTACAACTCTAATGAAGGAAAATTCTATTTCTCAATCACTTTCTATTAGAGTTGTAGACAAGAGTTAACGGTATCAAAAAAACCTGCTCTTATTTAGAAAAAAAACAATTTTATTTAATATATAGTTAAGAACTAAATTTTAATTTGATAAACCCAGTGACCAGTTTAGTCCCTTGAAATTGGGGAAATCTCTGTTAAGTTTAATTTGATTATTTTCCAAATATTTTTGTCTAAAATTTTTAATAAAAAAAGATTGAAACTTTTTGAAAAGCACAACTTAAGTGTATCTTTATAAGCAATCAAAATTTACTCTTTTTTTGAAAAAAAAATTTCCGAATTTACTATTTTGAATTTGGGCAGTAACACGACCATTTTGTTTTTATAAAATTCGATTTTAGCTTGAAGAATTAGATGCACTAAAATCATTATATAAGGCTAATATATTTTTGTAATTTCTAATGTAATTTTTTTTGGGCTATTTTGATTTAAACTTAAAAAGAAAAAGTTGCCATATTAAAATTGGTCTATTTGAATTTCGAATTGTGTATTTTTAGACTGTTGTTTTTTGTGACTTTAAGAAGATTTGAATTATTCTAATCAAATTTCAACTTCATATTATATTTAATAAAAAATTAAATATGGCTGTCATTTAATACGATTTTTATTTTTGAACGCTGTGAAAACTTAAGTTTGTAAATAATGTTAATTCTAAAAAATCTATGAAAAACGAATTTGGAATTTTTAATTTTGAAAAATTTAGAGCTAATAATTCGATCATTTTAGTAAATAAGAAATTTTTGCTTACACCTTACCAACTCTTAGAACTAAAACGAAAAAAGGATAAGGTTCTTTCTATGTTTAATATTTGTTTCGAAAAAAATATTATTATTATTATTGGTTTTATTAATAATATGTGTATTTCAAATATCAAAAGTCTGTATTATATGCTCGCCTTACTCGCGCTTTTTATTTTTCTTTTTTTACTTCTAAGCTATTACTTACTCACGATTCTGTACGAACAAAAAAATTATATATTTATTTTATATAGTTTATCATTAAACAAAAAAACCTAAATAAGAAAAACTAAAAATGAGAGAAAATTCTGATCATAATGAATGTCGAAATGCAATGATTCTCAATCAAAATAAAATAAAATTATATTAAATATTAAAAAAACTAAACATAATTATTTTAATTTTAAAAATATTTAAATTCTGTAATTAGTTGTTTCGACGAATGATAAAATAATTTCGCAAAATAAAGTTATGCTCAAGTTCTATCGAATAATTCTAATTAATTAAAACGACAACAACCTCATTGAAATATAGAAACTAACATAAAATTTCAAAATTTTATCTTATCTGAAGTTATGGCTTAGTTTATAAAATGCCATAAAGAAAACTTTGAATATCCATTCAGAACTTGGATACAGTACAACTAATAAATGTTATAACTCTACCAAATCGTACGCCATGCCGTACTCAGAATAAATAGTTTATAATAAATAGTAATAAAAGGACCATACAAATCGATATCAGATTTTTTCTTTTAATACTATTTTTGCTCATTAACTTACTTTAAAATAATAATATATTTAATAAATAAGGTCTAATTTGAAGTTTTTTGGCACCTATATTTCAATTTTTATTATTAAATATATTGTTTCAATAATCTCATATAAATTCTCTCCAAAAGCTATTACAATTTTTTTCCGATTGGAAACATTTCTTTGAATTGTTAAATTGATTACATGCACACGATTTATTTTGAAATTTTAAAAAATTATGAAGCATAAGTAAGCTTGAAACGTATGTATTTCTGCATGAGGGCGATTGACTTAGTTTTCTAAATTCATGACCCAATTACAAGAAAAATAAAAAATTTTTTGGTTAAGTTAGAACTTACTAAAATCGGAACTTAAAAAAAATATGTAATTGATAAAAAAAATGCTTTTGAATTTCTAAAAAAAGTCTTTTAAAATTTTCTAATAGGCGTTTCAAAAGGCCTCTTAAAATTGGTTTTGCTTTGTGTAAATTCAAAAAGTTTTGCTCTTAAAATTCATTTTTTAAAATTTATCAAAAATTTGAAAATAATTTTCATTTGTCATTAAATTATCGAAATCTTCAAATTATGTTAAATGATAAAATTTATCTGATCGATGGGGGTCTTAGCACCGAACTGATGTGTTTAGGATATAAACCAGACGTAAATTGACTTTGAATTCAATTTTTGGTTCATAGAAAAATATAAATAATTAATTCTAAAGGAAACTAAGTTATGGACCGGAAACTCCATAGTCGAAAGACCAGATTTATTGAAACAAGCCCATTTGAAGTATTTGATCGAAATTCTTTGATAAGTAAGGAAATAAAATTTTCTCTTAAAAAATTTTAGCTTTTTGAAAAGTGGATCTGACATCATTACGACTGCATCTTATCAGCTAAGCGTTGATTTGATTGAAGAGAATCTTAAATGCACAAATCAAAAGGCGTATGATATTATTAAACAATCTTTTAGAATAGCAAAAGAGGCTGTCAAAGAAGCAAATTTAGGTTGATTTTAATTTAACATATTTTGGATTTAGATTTTTTTTAGTTTTTGAATCATAAGGTAGCGAAATTTTAATTGCTGGATCAATTGGTCCTTATGGAGCATGTCTTTGCGATGGATCTGAATATGTTGGTCATTATGCTAAAAATCTAACAATTGATGTAATTTAAAAAATTTTAAAAAATGCTATATGATTTGAAATTTCAAATAAATCTAAGTTTTTAATTGATTGGCACAGACCAAGATTTGAATCTTTATTAGAAGAAGGGTGTGATTTATTTGCTTTCGAAACTATACCTTCAATTAAAGAAGCTAGAGCTTTAATTAAACTGCTCTCTGAGCATCCAAATGTTAAAGCATGGCTATCTTTCTCATGTAAAAATGAATCCGAAATAAGTTCTGGTGATAGATTTAGAGATGCGTATCAAGTTTTTAAAGACAATATGCAATTAATAGCAATTGGAATTAATTGTACCTATCCTAAATACATCGAAAAACTTTTAGAATCTGTTTCAAATGATGGAACCGTTTCTAAGCCGTTTATCATATATTCAAACGATGCTAAAATATGGGATAATTCCATACGAAGGTAAGTTTTGAAGAAAGAACTGCAAACGATCATTAAGAAATTAAGTTTAGATATGACAAATCATTTGAGAAATTGAATTTTTGAAAACTTTAGGGAGTTTTAAGAAAAAAGTTAAAAATTTAGATAAAATGATAGCTCAGCAACGGCAAAGTTGGGTATTCGAGTTTAACGACAGGGTGTCATAACATTGTAAAAGATTCTTTATCGACATGTCGTTAAAATCGAGTAATTACATCAATACATCTGGAAAAAAATAATTTAATTTTTTTAATTAATTAGATATGTGAATAGCAATAACGAGGATCCAATGAAAGTGGTCATGGAAGCCATTCCAAAATGGATAAAACTTGGAGCACAATACATCGGCGGATGTTGCAATATAAACTCGGAAAATATTCAACAAATAAAGAATTTTATTTCAGATAATCACATTTAATTTTTTTTTTTTGAATAAAAATTTCAAGAAAGTAAAGTTTTTAATGAGTAATTTACGATTATTAATATTTCCATAGCTACGCAATTTTTTAAAGCTTAATATCGAAAAAAATTTAAATTTATAGCAATTCAAATTATATTTTAAGCATCAATATCTTATTGAAAAAATGAGTTTTTCTGAAAATCATTATAATATTGAGTTGAATTTAGACTTAAATTACATAAATTGTTCAGCGACAGCTTTAATACGTGAATATTTGGCAAGAAAGGTAAATTAAGAAAAAATTATGTTTTTTTTTAATTAATTTTTAAATTGAAAAAATAGGGCCTTCGAAATACACTCGAGGTATTTGACGAGGAAAACTCTGTGAATAACTCGGCAAATATAAGTAGCCGATCTAAATTAATAGAGTTTTTGAAAATCCAAAATATCTATGAAAAAAACAAGGTAAATTTTTTTTTGAAGCCTATTAAATTACAAAAAGAATTAAATAAAATTTTTTTTTTCAAAGACATTAAAAAATCCATTTAAGACAGTTTTGGAACTTTTATTGAGCTTCCACTCAGCCAAGTTATCTAAACAAAATAGTGGACCTCAGTCTAAAGTTGAAGAAATGGGTTCGAAAAAAAGCTCAATAGAAAAATCTGTCTTATCACAGAAATTTAAAAGTAGTCTTCTTTAGACATTCACTGTTAATTTATTTATTAAGTTTATTTAAAAAAGGTGATCTAAAGATAGATGATACTGAAGAAGGAGAATTAAATGAAGGCGATGAAAAAAGAATAATCTCGAAAAAAAATGAAGAGAAGGAAAAGAAAAAGTTGATAATTGACAAAAAATCTCAACTAAGTGATTCTTTAAAATTTAATAAAAATAAAATTGACTCAGAAAATGGATTTGAATCAAAAAGCGAAATTTCCGAAGCAAAAAATACTAAAGACGAAAAACCGTTTAATTTTCAAAATTATTTAACCAATCCTGGATCAAAGAAAAATTACTCGTCAGATTCAAATTTAAATGATAGAGAATCGTCATCTGAATTTTCAATTAAAAAAATAGATTTTGAAACAGCTCAAGTAAATTAATAATAATTTTCTTATTCAAATTATGAGATGCAATTTTTACTTAATTTTTTAAATTAATTTTTGGTATGCAATTTAAAAAAAATCTTTTTTTAGTCTTAAAATTATCGTTTGTGTTTAGAAGAATTTTTTTAGGTAATTTGTGTCCAAAAGTTTTTTGGGAAAAGATTTTTATTAAATTAAAATTAACTTTTTGAAAAATATTGATTTTGTGGCAAAAATTTTTAAGATGTGGAGAAAAGATTTTTGCTTATAGAGATCAGGGAGGCTGATATTTTTTAAGAAAAAGATAGGGTAAATTAAAATTCTGAAATTCTCAATTTAATCTTTAAATAATTACTTAAGGTAAATTATTTATTAAGTGCTTAATACTTAAGACCCATATCTGTTTCATAACCAAATCGTATTTATGATAGCAATAAGAAATTTTGTTTCCATTTAAGTTTTGTCACTATTTCGTTCGGGTCTCTCACGTTATGTGACCAGCTAGTCACGTATTTGTTGACCATTTCAATTTCGCTCATTTGGTTTAAAAATGAATTATATCAAGTGAAAATTTCCTGTTTCAAGTTAAAAAAAATCCGATGTTTTGTAGCATTTGTGGGGAATATATGAATGGAGAATATGGATTAAAGATATTTATAAAAAAATCTATTTTAATTTATTAACAATGATCATAAAATGAATAAACATGGTCACGAAATGATGTCCATGGTCACATATTTGATTTATTTTATAAAAATATAAATAAATTGGTCACTTATTGAACTGGTCATAAATACATCACCGGTGGTGGTCACCAAATGAGCGAAATTGAACTGGTCAACAAATACGTGACTAGCTGGTCACATAAAGTGGGAGTCCTTTTCGTTCTTAGATCGATACTATTGTGCTTCCCATGCTAATATACCGTCATGGACTTTTTAATATGAATTATTACCGTAATCCCTTACGACGAAGTGCATACACTAAAACCAGAGAACCCGACTTTTATCCAATTTTTGTTTGGTCAATTTTTTTTTCAACCAATCCAAAAATTAATTATTTTCAATCAATCAAGTTTAAACCTTAAATCATTTATTTTTTAAAGAATTTAAGAAAATTATTATTTGGAAATATAGTGCAATCTTTCAACGATGAATGGAAAATCCAAACACTAAAGTTCTGTGATTTTGCAAAACTTAAATTTGGAATAGTTCAGAAAAAAGGAGGTCCTTGTGGAGTCCTGGCTGCTATTCAAAGTTATACATTACTCGAGCTTATTTTCGGGAATAATGATGAGACTTCTAAGGATCTAAACTTGATGTAAATTTGATTTTAATCACCGTATTCGCTTATTTTCAAATGGAATACAGTATTATTAATATTGCATTTCTAATATTTAGATTTAATGTTGGAAAAAAAGACCGCTCAAAAGCATTAGCCAAAGGTATTTCAAAATTGTTGTGGAAATGTGGGGCAAACTATGAAGCAGTCGTTGCTTCTCCTACATCTAAAGCTCATTTTCCATCTAATGGAAAGTATAGGACAGATGGTTTCACTGAAACGGTAATTTTTTTACCATGAAAATATTTTAAGTATTGCTTTAAAGCCTTTTTAACGAAGCTTAATTTAATAAAATTTAATAACTATCAAAATCTTGAGGAATATTTGTGTAAAAATGTCGAATTATTGTTTGAGCAAGAGAATAATTACGGGTGTATAGCCTTGCTTTATTCAGCTATATTTTCAAGAAAGATTGACAGGTTAACTTAATTCATAAAGCTTAATTAATAAATTCAAAAATTTTCAACAAAAAATTAATTACTTTTTTAAAGAATAATCAATGATATGGATGATGCTAACAATAAACTAATGGGTACTCATGGATATTGTTCTATGGAAATGGTAAATTTGCTCATACATGGTCGAGCAGTCTCAAACGTATTTAATGATAAAATGATGCTAGATCAATTAGAATTAAAGGGTCCTGACAAACGAAACGATATTGGCCTATTGTCTTTATTTGAGCATTACAAATCATGTGAAGTTGGTTCATATTATAAAACACCCAAATACCCTATTTGGATTGTTTGTTCCGAATCTCATTTTAGTGTTTTGTTTTCTCTTAAAAAAGAAATATTGAATGATTGGAAAGCAGAAAGCAAATTTGATTTGTATTATTATGATGGATTAGCTAGACAAAGCGAACAAATCAAATTAACAATTAGTAAGAATTTATATTTTAATTAATAAAATTTTTATCGTAAATTCGACTTTTACAACTATTCAAGTGAGTCAAACCATTCACGAAAAAAAACCCTCATTTTTTGATGAGATTTATAAAAATAAAAAAGCTGATAAAGAAAAAGAATTAATCCCACCGTTGGAACTTGTCATTAGGACCAAGTAAGACTATAATAAAAATCATGAATGAGAATTTAAATCTAATTGTTTCACATGTTAGATGGAAAAATGCTTCGATTGATTGGAATTCAACTGATCCAATTCTTTAAGATTAAGAAAAGAATCAAATGAACTGTATATTTATGCCGTAATTTATATTTTTTAAATTGATTCATGCAATTTGCAAATTTTATTTTTTTTTAGTTTAAAATTATTTTAAAAATAAATTTATTTATTAAATTTCTAATTTTGTCATATTACAAATTTTTCAAAAAAAAATAAGCTCTTGAAATGTCTTTTAAAATTTGTAATAATAAATAAAGCCGGACCAAAAATCCTAAATTATTCTGTGCTGATTGTTACTTTGTAACAATAACATTATGCAATAAATAAGGTTATATAACCTTCTTTTTTCCATTGAATCGAATTTTTTCGTAAAGTATACTTTTGTCACGATAAATTTGTTACACTTTTCAAAAGTATAATTTTATAACGAATTGTAACAAAATAAAAAAAACGTTTTTACCAAAGTGTAATTTTGTAACGAATTGTTCTTTAACCATAAATTTAAAAAATTAATTCATAGTTTTTATAAAATAAAACTTTATTAACCTCCGTTTAAAATTAGAGATTAAAATCGAATATATCGATTACAAAGCCACTGAATTAGACGATTTATGACTTTAATGATTAAGAATTTAGCCTAATTTACTTTTACTATAATTTTTTACCGAAAAAAATTTAAAAAATACCCTTTTAAATTAAAAAAATATCTTAGCAAAGTATTTATTTAACTTTGATTTTGTGACTTTTACTTTTTACTAACTCTTTTTATAAGGCAAGTTTTTTTTTTAATTTGATTTTTTTATGTACAATTTTATTCAAAAAAGGCCAAAGAATGGAACTTTTGTTCCCAATAAAGTTTGCTGCAAATAAAGCCTAAACTAGTCTTTTACTTAAATTCGGAGTTAAAAGCTGTGTATCTTTTTTTATTCCACCTTAATTTAGGCAAATTTTCCTTTTACTTATGGTTTGAAAAAAATCGAATTTTGTTTTTTTTTTACTAATTTAGAAGACAAGTATAAATTATGTAAACACACATGATTCAGCAATTTTAGCTTTTTGTCTTCTAAATTAGAAAAAAAACAAAAATTTCAATTTTCTAAACCAAATGATTCGTTTATTTAAGTCAAAAATTTAGTTAAAATAAAAAGAAATAAACAGCTTTTAACTCCGAATTTAAGTAAAGGACTAGTTTAGGTTTCATTTTCAGCAAACTTTTTTGGGAACAAAAGTTCCATTCTTTGGCCTTTTTTGAATAAAATTGTAAATAAAAAAAATCTAATTAAAAAAAAAAACTTGCCATATCAAAATTAAAAAACTATTCAATTTATAGGGAATTGTCTTCAATATTCAAGACCGTGTAAAGGTTTAAGATCCATGCCTTGAATATTGAAAGCATATTAAGACTTGTTTTTAATATTAAAGACCATGTAAAAGTTAAAAGGGCAATGTCTTCAATATTTTATTTTTACCTTAATTATTTATAGATTAAAATTCGTAATATTTTATCTTTTCTTCAAAAGTATACTTTTATAACGATTTCACTATTCATTACAAATTTGAATATAATAAAAATATACTTTTGTAACACTTTGTTTTTTCGTGTCGTGAAAAAAGCATATAGAATCAATTTTTTTTACCCGACTATTATATAACGCTATATATCGTTATATAACGTTATCTGTTATTTGGCGTTATTTAGCTATTGTGGATTTTTATTATTTACTCTTCCCTTCCAACATTCAACAAAAGCTTGAGGATTAGGTTTTTTTTGAACGGCATTATTTTTCTATTAGCCTTTTAAATTACATTTTTATTTATTGATTTTATAAAAAAAAATGTCTTGAAATTATCATTAATATTTAGTGAATATTATTAATTATGTATTTTTCAAAAAGCTCTGCAGGATAAATTATAAAAAAAAATTAGCAGTTTATAAACAAGATTTTTTAATGCTAAAATTTTTTCAAGAATGTTTGAAGTTCAAACTTTGAACTTTCAACTTTTTAATCTGGGCCTTCCTCTTAATTTCTTTAATTATACTTCTTAACTAAGATCTCTCTAAATTTTTTTAAAGACTAATTATTAACTAGAAGCCAAATTTCATAGATAATTTCAAGTTAAAAACATGTGCTTAGATGATTCATTAAAGTTTTTTTTTAAATCTAAGAAAGTATTTATGCTTCTCCTAACTTCAAAATAAGAATGTATGTACGGTCTTAATAATTGTGATGATGGAAAAAAGAAACTTTTTTTTTTTAAATTCAGATAAAAAACTAAAACTATACATGCATTTTTAAATTGCTTGATATTTCGAGAAAAATCTTGAAACTTTTTAAAATTTTCTTTTAAATTTTAACAAAATAATTCTCCTCTTAAACGTTATAGCCGTAATTAAGAATTCCATTGAAATTTTAGATTTAGCAGAAAATTAACAAAATGCCAGAAAACGCCATGTAAGCATTAGAATTAGAATTTTTTATGAAAAAAAAATTGTTTTAATTTTTTTAAATAGACATACACCACAAGTCCTGTGGGCTCAAAGAGACGACATTGTCTACTTAACAGTTGCTGTTGAGGATGTTGATAAACCAGAAGTAAAACTAGAAGAGAATACTTTATTTTTTAGAGGATCAGCTCACAATCAAACTTACGAACTTAATATTGAATTGTTCAAACCAATCAATCAACAAGTATTTTAAAAAATTCAAATTAATAATCTTTAATGTCTTTTCAATTTTCCTGTTTAATTAATAATAAGGAGAGTAAATGGGGTGTTTATGCTCAAAAACACTGGATGTTTATATTAAAAAAACAAGAAAAGGGTCCATACTGGCCAAGATTATTGAAAGATTCTAAAAAAGTTCATTGGTTAAAAGCCGATTGGAACAAATGGAAGGATGAAGATGATGAAGACGAAGAAGAAAGTGCTCCACAAGCCGGTGGTGACTTTGATCAAATGTTTAGACAAATGGGTGGTTTAGGCGGCATGGGAGGAATGGAAGGAATGGGAGGCTTAGGAGGTCTCGGTGGAATGGATGATCTACCAGACTTGAATGATATGGATGAAAAAGAGGACAGTGATGACGAAAGTAAAAAAATTAAATATTAGATAGATATCGAACAAAAATTAATATATTTTCATTTAGAATTACCAGATTTGGAAGAAAATACTGAAAGCAAAACTGAAGCTCCATCTGCATGAGTGAATAAATTTTCATTGTAAAAATGGAAAGTTTTATTGATTAATTATGTTTCGAATGAAATACTTATTTTTACGATGAACAAAACAGTCAAAATTTTTCCAATTTTCATTATTATTTTAGTTTTTATTACTTATTTATAAAATTTAAAATAAAATTATTTGACATATCAATTGAAATTTCTATTTAAAGATTGTCATCTAGATTTTTTAAACTTAAAGATTAATGTTGTTGCAACCACTTAGTCGCAAGAAATCGGAAATTCACAAAATAAATTTTCTAAATCTAAAAATAAAAAACTAACTTACATGAATGAAGAATAACGAGAAAATGGTCTTTTTTCAGATATTGTATATGTTCTATAAAAATGCTTGTTTTTCACCTTGAAGATAAAATCTGATCATAAAAATAATATCAAAATCGAATTCCTTAGAATATATTTTTATATTAAAGAAATTTGAAAAGATAGAATATTTTTACTAAACCTCGGTTTAAAGCATAATTTAGTTCATAAAATTAGAAACCATCCTTTAAAAATAAGCATAAGTTCAAAAGGTTAATGTTTTTTTCCATCATAAATTCGAAGATACTTAAATCGGAGTTCATAAAATCGGGGATACACGGTAATTAAATTAATTAAAAAGTATACAAAAGTAGTCATCAAAAATCAAAAAGAATGTCTAATTCTAGTTTATATCGACTTTATTAAAGTAACACCACTCATTTAAATCCCCAATTATTTTTTCAAAATCTTTCAAAATTTCGTCTAATTTTTCGGCAGACTTGTCTAAGGTCATGTGATCCGCAAAGAGTGCAATAAAAGCTCTTAAAATACATAATTGGGAACATTTATTAATCCACATAACTCTTAATTTTTTGAAAAAAAATTGTGTCACAAAAAGGGTCTCTCTAAATAGGTGACCAGATTGGCACTAAATAGGTGTTCAAAACTAATTATTTGCTATGAATGTTATCTTAAAAATGTAAGCGTATTATTTCCTTCCAAAAATTTTTAATAAAGTCTTTTTCTTTTTAAGTTTAAATAAAATAGCCAAAAAAAATTAATAAGAATTTTTAAAAAATAATTAGCCTTATCTAATGATTTTTAGTGCATCTAATTCTTAGAACTAAAGTGAACTTTATAAAAACAAATCGTCGTGTTAATTTCCAAATTCAATCTGGTAAATTTATAAATTAAAAAAAATTGTTTTCAAAAAAAAAGTTTATTTTGAATGCAATTTAATTTACTTAAATTGTGCTTTTCAAAAAGTCTCAATCTTCTTTTAATAAAATGACAATAGAGGTTTTCTAAATTTCAAGGAACTAAATTGGTCACTGCGTTTACCAAATTAAAATCTATTTATTAGATATAGAGTATCCTCTAATTAATGTATTTGGTTTTAATTTTAAAACTGTATTCAATAAGGGTTCTTTCTCTAATCTAGTTCAAACCAGAGTTGTGTTCAAGTTTCAAGTCTCAAGTCACAAGTCTTTGGATGACTTGAAGTTGAAATTTTGAATTTTTCATTTCAAGTCAAAGACTGAACTTGAAATTTCGGATTTTTCATTTCAAGTCAAAGACTTAAAC
>NTPY01000600.1:118403-180808 GCA_002922825.1 Brachionus calyciflorus | reverse complement strand
TTTCAAGTCTCAAGTCACAAGTCTTTGGATGACTTGAAGTTGAAATTTTGAATTTTTCATTTCAAGTCAAAGACTTGAAATTGATTTAATTTTTTTTTTCAATTCAAGTCAAAGTGTTGGACTTGAAAATATTTTCATTTCCAAATAAAAATCTAACTTAAAAATTAAAATTTTTTTATTTATAAAAGATAAAAAAATGTTTTCCAAAATCAATTCTCCATTTCTTTTTTTTTTGTTCAAAATAAAATTTTAATATTTTTCTAATTAAAAAAATAATTTCAAAATCTATGTTTTTTATATAAAAATGTATATTTTTGTATTTTTTTTGATAAAAAATCGTTTATTTTTATAAAAAAATTAAATTTTATTATGCTTTTTTAAAGGCTTTGACTTGAAAAATTAAAATCAAAAAAGTTCAAGTCTGACTTGGACTTGAAAAATTAAAATCAAAAAAGTTCAAGTCTTACTTGGACTTGAAAAATTAAAATCAAAAAAGTTCAAGTCTGACTTGGACTTGAAAAAGACTTGTTAAGACTTTTTTTTAAGGACTTGTAAACAACTCTGGTTCAAAGTATGAGAAAAAAAATTGTCAAATATAAAAATAAGTTTTGGTCATCCGTAGGGCATTTCGGGTTTAGAAAACCTAAGCAAAATCTTAGTTTATATTAAATTTAAGGTGGGAGATAGCTCAGTTGGTACCGTCATGGGGGTCCATGCACAAGTTTAGAGTAAAAATCCTAATGAGTTCCAAAATTATTTCCTGCTGTAATATTGAGTAAAACAACTAACTAACCCAACTTGTGGCTTTAATTTTATATTTACTTCTCCAAATTTAAAGGTTAATTTTATTCAATAGATAAATAAATTTTAAATTTCTGAAATGAAAAGACCAAAATGCTATTAAATAAAATACCGTAATTGAGATTCTTTTTCTTCAAATGTCTTAAAACAATGAATTGATTATGTAATTAATAGTTCTTTTCAATGGTTAAAACTCACATAACAGCTGAAATATTTGAGACCTTTTTATCATTTTTTATGATTTTTCACCGCTTTATTTTTATAGCTTTATTTTTTTCAGTTCTATATGGTGTAAAAAAATATTTTAAATATTGTTCACAGAAATAAAAATTAGTAATAACTAGTTAGGAATGTAAAATTGATAATGATTAAAAATTTTTAAATAAAAAAAATTAATTGTTTAAAATAAATTATCAATTTTTATGCAATAATCGGCAATTACAACAGAAAGGATTAAATAAAAATTTTCAAAAAGAAAATATAAAAAAAGAAATCAATCAAAATTAAAATCAAGACCTAAATTTACTTTGAAAGCCACAGTTCGCCACAATGTAGCTCCGCCACTGCTTGTGGGACCGCTGAATTAAATTTACCAGGCTCTGAAAAAGTATTTTGTAATTTCACTATTTTTGATCTATTATTAAAATAGTAAGATATTAACCCCTAATGAGTTATTATCGAAACCATAGTGAAATAATTTTAAAAGAATTAAAAAATCTATTAAGTCAGCCGCTTTTCTTGAATCAATCAAGCCAGTCCTAAAATCATGTTGCCCGTTAAAGAAAATTTTTTTTGATTCAAAATTATCTGAAAGTAACAAATTTTACTACACGCATAAGTGACCAATAAATTATTCAAAAAAGAAAACATAAACATTTAAATTTTATGTTGCCGCTAAACAGAGCGTATGTTTTATTCTATAATTTATATATCTTGGATCGTTAATTCTCTAAAAGTGAAAAAAAGTTCAGATTTTTTAAAAGTGAATCAAAGACTAAATAAAAACCATTAAATCTAAATTATTTATTATTATTTAAATTCCTGAAACTTAAATTTTTAAATTAATTTTTTTTTTTTAATACAACTTTAAAATGTTATACAATACTCCTATCAAATGTGTTAATTTAGAAATAAAATCAATCCACAAACAAGTAAATGGTTATTTTTCGCCCTTTATTAATGTTGTGAGAGATGATTTTGAGGATGAAAAGTGTACGATTTATAGCTTAGAGGATTCATTGGAATCAAATGAGTCTAATGTTTCAAACTTATCTTTTTCATCTGACTTCAAAATCGATTATAATTTAATATTAAATAAAATATTATTAAATAAATTAACCTTTTCAACGCCTATTAGAGGTAATTCGCAAAAATTATCTAGATCATTATTTCAAGAAGATATATTGAACATAAGAGAATTGGGTTTATACAGATCTCCAAATAATTCACCAAATATTGATGAAGATGAAAAATATCTTAATGAATTTATTGACGAGTGCTATAACCAAATAAAAAGTGACGATGGTGATGAATTTGATTTAGATATAGATGAACTTAAGAAATTTTCAAATCAAATAATCAGCTTTAAAAACCCATTGAAACAAGAGACACAAAAATTACAACAAAGATTAATGCCAAAGATTGATGAAGAGGAGTTTTTAAAAAATGGAAAGATTAGATCTAAAGTAATAATTCCAATGACTAAAACTGCTTTATTAAGAGCTAAAAAATTCAAATAAATCTGAAATTTAAGGATATTAAAATTTATTTTTATGATTTATTTTGTTATTACTTGATATTAATATTTAATAAAATTAATTTTTTATTTAAAAATCATTGTTCCATTTTCCCAGGGATTAATTAGAATGTAGAACTCGCAGAGTTAACAAAAACAATATATATTTGAAAATTCATTCAATGTTTTTTACTCATTCAATACTTGTTCAGAAATAAGGTAAATTTAGTTTTAGAGTATTTTTTAATGAAGAACTTTACATTGATAATCTTAAAAGTTAAACTTGTAAAAAATTTTGTACAACAAAAAATCACCCGAACAAAAGATTTTTACATCCAAAAATTTAAAATAAAACTAGTCTAAATAGATGTATCTGTTTCTCAGAAAAATTCTATAAAAACTGGAAAATCACCAATCCTTCGAATAGATATTCGCGGTCTTCCTGATTTGGGGCGATCTTGGTATGAATTTGTTTAATTGTACCAGTCAACTTCTTTTAATGCTCGATTTGGACTTATTTAACTCTCTTCCGATAGCTGCAAACGATTTTCTTTGTTGGCTCATCATAACAGCCTTGATTCTGGCCTCAAGGGTATCTGATGGGCGTTTTTTGTATTCAGAAGGCAAAGAGGAGTGTTTTTTTTGGCTGTAAAATAAGTCAATCTCAGCTTGTATCAAAAATTTCAAAAGGATTGGATGAGAACTGATTTTAATAGTTAAAAATTATTTCAAATGAAATCTAATCACTTTAAGGAACTTTTAAATATAATCTTTAAAAATTTCCTTAAAGTGATTAAACAGAATATCTCGATTAAATCAAATTTCTTTTTTCTTAATTTTTTCATTTTTAGAATTTTTTAAATGTCTGCAAAATTGACTTCTGTATTTTAAAGAAAAAAGCCTCTCAATTTTGGCTTGTTTTATGAGGGTTAATATCTTTTACATACAAAAATTAGAAATCGATTAGGATAAGTTTAATTCAGGATGAGGATAAGTAAAATTTACTCTTTAGAAAATTTTGAATTCTATAAAACTTCCTAAAAAGTATAATATTATTTTTTCCAAGAAAAAACTTGATAAAGTTAAAATAATTATTATCATCTTCTTTCTTTGTTAAAAATGGTAATTTTTCTATATTTCACTCAATTTCAACATTTAGATGGTGATTTTCAAGTATTAAGTTGAACAAGTTGTTTCTACCCTAAAAATTTTCAGTCTACCTAAAATAATTAAATTGTAGCGATCAATAAATTCCTAGAAATTCTCATAAAAAATTAAAAAAACTTCTAAGCTTTTGTTAACAATCTTTTTCTCAATAATAAAAAATTCATTAGCTATTTTAATAAAACGAGTTTATTCAAAAACTGCTAAAAATTGAAAAGTTTTTTAAATTAAAAAAATAATATTTTTTCTTTTTTTTGTCGTCCCCTAAAGTAAAATATTTTTTTTATTTAGAAAAAATGGTAAAGGAACAGTTTAGGGAGACTGATATTGGTACAGTTATCAGCCATGTTCAATTTACACCATTTTCTGCTAAGGACATAGCAAAGCAAGCTACAATTCAAGTTATAAATCGAAACTTATACCTTCCAGATTCGACTCATAAGGCTTGTCCCTATGGAGTTTTAGATCATAAACTGGTAGATATCAAAAAGAACATAATTAAAAATATTAAATTAAAAAAAATATTTTAATAGGGAACAAGTGAAAAAGATAAAAAATGTGATACTTGCCAACAAGATTTAGCAACTTGTATTGGCCACTACGGTTACATTGATCTCGAGTTACCTGTTTTTCATGTGGGCTATTTTAGAGCCTGTATTAATATTCTTCAAATGCTTTGCAAGGTTTTTTTGATTTCTAATGAGCTAACTAAATTATTATAATTATAAATTTTTCTATAAAGAAATGTAGCCATGTTTTGTTAACTTCAAAGGAAAAAGCTGATTTTTTGGAAATTCTAAAGAGAAAAAACATTCCATATCTATCAAAAAAAGCATTAAGGAAAAAAATACACGAAAAAGCCAAGAAAAATAATTTATGTTTTAATTGTGGTGATTTTAATGGAGTTGTTAAAAAGTGTGGTTTACTTAAAATTCAACACGACAAATTTAAATCTGCAAAAAAGAATGAATCTATAATAAAAGATTATGTTGAATCGTTTAATTTTGCTAAAGAATTTAATAAAGAAATCGAACCACTAATAAATAGATCTCATGAAATTCTAAATCCTTTAAGAGTTTTGCAAATTTTTAAAAATATTCCTGAAGACGATGTACCATTATTGCTAATGAATCCCGATCTAGCACATCCAAAAGATCTAATCTTGACAAGAATTCTCGTGCCACCTTTGTGTATTCGACCATCTGTTGCCAGTGATTTTAAAGCCGGAACGTAAGAATATTTAAATTTTTCAATTGTTCATCAATTAATTTAAAAATTAAAAAAAAAAATTAGAACTGAAGATGATATAACAATTAAATTAACTGAAATCGTTTTTTTAAATCACACAATTTTAAAACACAAAGCTCAAAATGCTAGAATTCAAATGATTATTGAAGATTGGGATTTTCTACAACTTCAGTGTGCTTTATACATAAATAGTGAGCTAAGTGGTATACCTTTAAGCATGCAGGTATGTTGTATTTTTTAGCTTAAACATTAATATTAATCTAAATTTTTGAATTTTCTATAGCCTAAAAAATTCACGAGAGGCTTTTGTCAACGTTTGAAAGGAAAACAAGGTCGTTTTAGAGGTAATTTGAGTGGTAAAAGAGTCGATTTCAGCGGTCGAACAGTTATTTCACCGGATCCAAATCTAAGAATTGACCAAGTTGCCGTTCCTGTGCATGTCGCTATGATTCTTACTTATCCTGAACGAGTTAACAAATCAAATATTGAATTTTTACGTAAGCTTGTCATGAACGGTCCCGATGTTCATCCAGGCGCGAATTTCTTACTTCAGAGGGGTACTGATATGAAAAAATTTTTAAAATTTGGAAATCGGGCACAAATTTCTAAAGAGCTTAAATACGGTGACATCGTTGAGCGTCATCTAATCGATAATGACATTGTTCTGTTTAATCGTCAACCAAGTTTACATAAATTGAGTATTATGTCTTTTTATGCTGTGGTTAAACCACATCGTACATTTCGATTTAACGAATGTTGTTGTACACCATTCAATGCCGATTTTGATGGTGATGAAATGAATTTACATTTGCCACAAACAGAAGAAGCCAAAGCCGAAGCTCTGGTCCTAATGGGAAGCAAATCGAATTTGATAACACCGAGAAATGGCGAAATCATAATTGCAGCTACCCAAGATTTTTTGACGGGCGCTTATTTGATAACATTAAAAGACACTTTTTTCGACCGAGCAAATGCTTGTCGTTTAATTTCAAGCATTTGCGCCTATGAAGATTCGAATCTAAATTTTGACTTGCCCAAGCCGGCCATTTTTAAACCAGTTAAACTTTGGACAGGAAAACAATTGTTCAATTTATTACTTAGACCTAATCTAAAAACTGAGACAAAAATTAATTTGAGAACTAAAGGAAAAAATTATACTAAAAATGAAGATCTATGTGCGAATGACTCTTTTATTGTAGTGCATAATAGCCAGTTAATGTGTGGTGCTTTGGACAAAGGTGTTTTAGGTTCAGGTGCCAAAAATAATATTTTTTATTTGTTGTTAAGGGATTTCGGTGAAAAATATGCGGCTAGTGCTATGTTGCGTTTGGCAAGAACTGCCTCTTTTTTTTTGATGAATAGAGGTTTTTCAATTGGAATCGGTGACGTAACACCAGGTCCTAAATTATTAAAAGCTAAACAAGAATTATTAAACAATGGATATAGCAAATGTGATGATTTTATAAAGCAGTTAAAAGATGGCAAATTACAGTGTCAACCGGGTTGTAATCCTGAACAAACTCTTGAAGCAGTAATTTTAAAAGAATTGTCAGTCATTAGAGATAAAGCTGGTGATGCTTGTTTAAAGACATTAGATAGACATAACAGTCCATTGATTATGGCCATTTGTGGATCAAAAGGCTCGTTTATTAACATATCTCAAATGATTGCATGTGTCGGTCAGCAGGCAATTAGTGGATCACGTATTCCGGATGGTTTCGAGAATAGATCCCTACCCCATTTTGAAAGATTTTGTAAGTAATATTTTTTTTACTAAAATTTCTATCATGAAAATGAAAAAATGCTTTTGCAAATTCTAAAAAATCTTAATTTTGTTTTTAAAGCCCGCATACCTACAGCGAAAGGTTTTGTTGAGAACAGCTTTTATACTGGCTTGACACCAACAGAATTTTTTTTTCATACAATGGCTGGTCGTGAAGGTTTAGTCGATACTGCTGTTAAAACAGCAGAGACAGGCTATATGCAGCGTAGATTAGTAAAGTGTTTAGAAGATTTATGTGTTCAATATGATATGACTGTAAGAACATGTACAAACGATATTGTACAATTTTCTTACGGAGGCGATTCCTTAGATCCTGTAAGTTTATTTTTATTTTAAAAAAAATTAGCTTTCAAAAGTTTTATAGATGAAAAACATATTTAAAATTAGGCTTATATGGAAGGCAAAGATCAGCCAGTTGATTTCAAAAGAGTCTTGAGTCATACTATTGTTAGTAATTTTTCTATTATTTTGTAAATAAAATAATGCAAGTTTTTTATGTATTGTTTTTTTTTAACATAAAGGCTAATGTTCTAACAAGAAACGAAAAACCATTAAGTGGCTCACAAATAATGACTATTGTAGAAAATACATTAAGTAATAATGAATTTAGAGAATGTTCAACTGATTACTTAGATCAAATAAAGTAAGAATTTTATGATTTGACTTAAAATAAGAAAGACCCAAATATGTAACTGAAAAGAACGATGCTAAATTTTCAAAGAGCTAAGCTATTAGTTTTTTTTTTTAAAGAATAAATAATTTTTATTTTCTAATATTAGAAATGTGTAATTTTTGACATTTTTAAGAGAGTTTATGAAAGTTATAGCTAATGGAGTCGATAAAACAAGAAGGTTATTTTGTGTAAAAGAGGATGATACAGCAATACCAGAAGTTCTTTTCGAATTGGATCGTATTACAGATTCTCAAATAGTAACATTTTTGACCCGTTGTAAGGACAAATTTATAAAAGCTAAAATTGAACCGGGTACTTGTGTGGGTGCATTAGGTGCTCAGTCAATTGGTGAACCTGGTACTCAGATGACACTTAAAACATTTCACTTTGCTGGTGTTGCTTCTATGAACATTACTCTAGGTGTACCACGTATTAAAGAAATTATAAATGCATCAAAAAATATTAGCACTCCCATCATTACGGCTAATTTGCTTATAAAAAACGATGCAGAATTTGCTAGATTGGTTAAGGGGAGAATTGAAAAAACTTACTTGAGAGAAGTTACTCAATATATTGAGGAAGTTTTTATTAGTGATGAGTGTTGCATAATTGTTAAATTGGATTTGGAAAGAATACGATTGCTAAAGGTTTGTTTTTGAGATAATTAAAAAATTTATTAATCATAAGCCTAAGAAAATATAAAATTATATTAATAATTTAACTGAAAAATAATAAAACCAGTATATCAATATCGATATTGAACTATTTTAGTCTTTTCTTGACTTGCAACTTTAGGCTTGAAATTTGTAAACAAGTCTATTAATATTACACACTATTGCATGATATTAGATCGCTCTGTATGTTAACGGTTAATAATATTATAATGACTTTTGTAGATGAGATTAGTAAATAGTAAATTTATTACTTTACCAAATTTTATTTTTTAAGTAAATTAAGTCAAGTAAACATTTAGTTTTACAAGTAAATAGAAAAACCGAAAACTTACTTTTACTAGTAAATTGTAAATTTCAATTTACTTTGTTTTGCTTTTAAAGTAAATTAAGAAAATGAAAAATTTACTTTTTTAAATTAAATTTGAATAAAATATAGAATAATAGATATAATAGATTTGATTGAAAAAGGACTAGTATCAGTAGTTTTAACTCAACAAAACTTAGTTTGGATTACCAAAGGTACTTGAAAAAATAAATATTTCCACTTATTCTCCCAATTTACTTTAAAAAAGTAAATTTTTACTTTACTTAATTTACTGAAAAAAGAAAATTAGTAAAGAAGACCGTTTACTTTACTTGGTATAGCAAATTAAAGTAAAGTAAAGTGTGCAGCCATACTAAATAAATAAACCCTGAATTGAATTCAATTTTATTTTTTTTAACCACTAATTAAGAACTTTAACATATTTAATGAGACAATAGGTGTAATGGTTTTCATCGTTTAAAGTTTTATGAATCTTAAAATTAGGATAAAAATTGGTTTATGATTAAGCAATTCAACCTCCCTATTTTTTAATTAGAAAATTTAAAAATTTAGCTGGAGATAAATATAGACACAATAATTGATTCAATATTAGCTTCTAAGCTAAAAATAAAGCCACCTCAAATAACAGCCATATCTGATCAATATGTAAAAGTAAACCCCTCAGCGAAAGGGGCCTTACATGATAGTATGCTTAAATTAAAACATGACTTAGGCGATGTTGTAGTTAAAGTAAATCTTAAAAAAATATTGGAATTTGTCTTTCTTAATTAATTTGAGGATTTAGGGTTTGTCAAAAGTAAATAGAGCAGTAATTTCAATGGATGAGAAAAAAGCGAATGAATACAAACTATTTGTAGAAGGAGAAGGTCTAAAAGAAGTAATGGGCACACATGGAGTCGATGGAAATTTTACAACTTCGAATAATACCATTGAAGTTTTTGAAACAATCGGCATTGAAGCGGCTCGTTCAACTATAATTAATGAAATAGCGTATACTATGACTTCACATGGTATGAGTATTGATGTTCGTCACGTCATGTTACTTGCCGATTTGATGACTTATAAAGGAGAAGTCTTGGGTATTACTAGAGCTGGTTTGGCGAAAATGAAAGAAAGTGTTCTAATGTTAGCATCATTTGAGAAAACAACTGATCATCTATTTGATGCAGCGTTTTATGGTCAAGAAGATGAAATATATGGTGTAAGTGAGTGTATAATCATGGGCAAGCCAATGTCATTAGGAACTGGTATATTCAAGATTTTACACAACCATGTGAAAAAATCACAGCCAATTACTAGAAGTCTATTGTTTGAAAATCCAAAATTTCATACTAATCAGCTTCAATTAGATTTATAAAAAAATATGAAAATAATTTTAAGAATAAAAAAAATAAAAAACAAATATTTTTTACTCATAAAAATTTATGTCTGAAATAACTTATTTTTTTTATTTTAAAGAATTAGATTATTGAATTTAATCTTATCAATTAAAATTTTTAAAATTTTATAAAAAAGATCAAGTAGCTTCGCCCATAATTATGAGGCGTATTAAATTTTAAAATTTTTTTTTCAAAGAATTAAAATTCTTCAATTTTAAGGTCAAGTTTTAACTTTTTTTTAAAACCTTGATGATTTTTATTTAATTTATTCATTTTCTTTATTCAAAGCGAAGCTTTGTAAATGTAAGGCATCAAAATGTGAGACTTTGAGAAAATTTATAATATGTATAAAAGAAGAGTTTTAAATACAGTTTTAAAGGCTCAAAGCTGCCCAAAAAACCAAGTTAAAACAAGTATTTTAACTTTCTTAAAATATGTTTTAAAAAGAAACAAAGATAAGAAGAGTTTTAAATACAGTTTTAAAGGCTCAAAGCTGCCCAAAAAACCAAGTTAAAAGAAGTATTGAAAAGATAATTAAAATTTCCCGTTTTTATTTTTTTTATAAGAAATATTTGTGCGCTTTGAAATAGGAGCTTTGCGACCCTTACTTGTATTTTTCATGAAAAAAACAGTTCTAAAGTTCATTTGAAACAGCATATATAAAGCTTTGAATTCATTTTTAAGGAATTTTTTTTTGGTATATAGACAACAAAAAAATTTGTTCGTGTGAATATGGGGGGAAAAATTGAATTTTACGCGAAAAGTATTTCGAAAATTCTCATATGTTTTAAAAGCGAGAGTTTGTAATAGAAAATGCTTATTAAGACGCTTGGTTTAGAAGAATCATTTATATATACAGATCTTTATACATGATAATAAAGATCGAAGAACTAAATATTTGAATTTATTGATAATATAGGGGTTTTGGTTTAGTGATTTCTAAGTCAAAAGTAAAAAAATTTTAATTTTACGTAAACGCATAGAAACGGAATATGACTATTAAATGAAAAAGCTAAAAGTATTTCAGATTAAAATGATTATAAAATAGGTATTTCAATCGAACTTTTAAAAAACTTAACGAGAAAACTAAATCAGTAAAATTTCGTTTTTAACAAAATTTTGTGAAGATTTTTAAACAAATTAAAAATAAATATAATTACGAAGAGACGAAAAATATAATTTTAAACGTACTCATTGAATGTAAAAATAATTAAAAAAATCAAAATTTTTTTCCAGTCTTTCCGCATTTTGTTCGCATTTTTAGACCTTAAAAAACGCATTTTTTGTTGTTCTAATTATTATGTACCATGTCAAATAGTTGTTTCTAAAGAAATAAAGATTCTAGACTCTCTTTTCATAATTATTTTAAGTGGATCATACACATCCTACTTTCTCATGAAATACATATCAAAGTTGAAAATAACCCAAAATTTAAAAAAGAGCGTTTTCCTTATTTAGCTTTAAGCTACCTCTAGAACTTACACCCTTATTTTATTTTAAAAGATACACTCGGGTGTATTTTTCAATTTTAATTAATATTTTTTTCTAAAAAGAACTTTTTTAATTTAATCAGGCCCGCTCTTTTAATAAATTAAGGTCCCTGTTCTCTGCAAAAATATTCTGTCCACATATTTTAACACGGATTACCTAAAAAGTACAATAATCCTATATTCACTTTTTATTCATACCGATACACCCAAAAAACTTTTCATATTCTGAAAGAGTATTCTAAATTTGACAAATCTATCATATTTTCATCTCCCAATCGTTCGAGTCGCTGAATTTGATATCTGTTTTTTTTAGTTAAATTCAAAGTAGATTTTATGAAAGAAGACATTTTTTGCTTTAGGTAACCAAAAATTTATTTTAAAAAGAAAAAATTTTTTTCTAAATTAATTTAAGTTCTTCTTATTTAAGTCATCGGAGGACTTAAATAAAAATCTTGACATAAGATCAACCCTTCTCAATAGTAAAATGTCGAATCGAACTTAACAACTTAATAAATGATTTTTATTTGGAAAACTTTAAATTGAAAAATATAAGCCTGCAAATCATTTCTTTTTAAAAAATAACAAAATGATGCATTTTTCAATTTTATCGATAAAAAAATGCAAAAATAAAAAAAAATCTTCCAAAAATCATTTATGTACCTCCCTAAAAATTTTTGATAATTTTTAACATAAATAAATTATTTTAAATATTTTATTTTTTTTTTGCTCAAAATTTATTAGGAATACAATCTCTTAAAATTTAAATTTTCTTTAAATCAGTAGAATTACGTGTATTAATTATTAAATCTCAAATGAACTGAGAAGAAATGTCTACGGATATTCATCATAAAGGATCTCTTAAAAAATCATATTGGCCTGGTCACGTCATTGCAGATTCTCTTGTTGAGGAAAAAGGAGATAATAAAATCGAAAAGAAGATATCAATAGATTCAAAAGATAGCCTCAATATTGTTAAATTAAGCCCAGGCGGTGCTTTTAGTGCTATAATCAGCTCTATGCTTCCGATTAACTGTTTAAATGACAACGAAGACTTTTTTTATGATCCATTTGGATTTAGAATAGAAAAAGTATCACCTGACGAAGAGAACTTTGTCAATATTAATCTTAATTCTAAACCCAAGCATGGTAGTTTATTTATAGAAGACAGTAAGCATAAACTCAAATGGATAGCATATTTGGAGTTTACTTTAAATGGTGACATAGGATCTTCATTTTCATGGGATCAAGTGACTAGTTTATATCGCTGTGAAAAACTACGCGGCATGATTAGGGGTGAAGGGATTCCTCACTCGTTGAGACCGTTTATTTGGACTCGTCTAACAACAGCTTTAGAAAAAAAACTAAATTCAAAATTTAAATATGTTGATTTGTTCAAAAATAGCGAACAAGACCACTTTAATGCGTTTAGACAAATAGAAAAAGATCTTTTAAGAACCCTACCAACAAATTTATGTTATTGTAATGCGAGTAGTGTTGGTATACCGAGACTAAGGCGAGTTTTGCAAACAATAGCATGGTTATATCCGAATATAGGATATTGTCAGGGAATGGGGACTATAGTTGCTAGTTTATTATTATTTCTAGAAGAAGAGGACACTTTTTGGATGATGTGCTCAATATTAGAAGATTTATTACCAGCATCTTACTTTTCGCACTCATTACTAGGAGTACAAGCTGACATGAAAGTCTTGAGCCAATTAATAGCCACTTATTTGCCTGATATTGATTTGAAATTTAAGAAACATGACATAGAAATATCTCTAATATGCATTAATTGGTTTTTGACTCTTTATTCAAATGTTTTCGAGATGAGAATTTTGCTTAGAATATGGGATTTGTTTTTTTATGAGGGTTCAGTAGCGTTGTTTCAAATAACTTTAGCAATGATTAAGATAAGTGAGGAAAAAATTATTAATTCAGAAAGTTCGAGTTCGATATTTTCAATATTAACTGCTTTACCAAATAGCATAGATGATATTGATTTATTAATCGAGACATCGATTCGAATCGGTTCATCAATTAATAAAAATATTTTAGACTACGCTAGACGTAAGCATCAGGCTTATTTAATGGCACAATTGGGTCAAATAGTCAACCCATCTAATTATCATAATTTACCACTTGGAAAAGAGAGAGCTAATTTTAGGACACAGGAAAAAAATCATCATATTTTTAAAATTTTAAAGAAGTCTTTCAAATTTGATGCTAATAACAATTTAAGTGAGACGAATCGAAAGAATAATTCGGTTTTGAATCAAGACGATGACCTTAAAGTCAAAAATATATTTCAAACAGAATTTCTAGTTAATCTGCGAGAAGTTTTACTTAAAATAGCACATCATTTTCAAACTCAAGATCCAGAGAAATACTTAAATTGTAATTTAAATGCTGATTATTCAATAGAATCTCATTGTCTCGATTATGAAAAATTTGCAGATACCAGTAAGATAAAGCGTGTCAAACGAGCTAAAGCCATATTGGATTTTGAAAAAACAGATGATGATGAACTAGGATTTAAAAAGAATGATATAATCACAGTTTTATCGACCAAAGACGATCACTGTTGGATTGGTAAGCTATTTTCATTTTAAAATTTTATAAATATCAAAAGCTAATTGGAAGACTATTATTAGTTAACTAAAATTAATAAAAAAATTAATCACTCAGAAATTATGAAAAAACAAAAACTATGATAAAAAATCTTTTAAATTGATAAATTGTAATTTTTAAAATTGATCCCTAAAAATTTCCAAACATTTCACTGTCATACATTGAAAAAAAAAAAAATTTTCGAATTTTTCTAAAATTAAAAAAGCAATGTCAATTTTATAAGTTAAAAGTCAGATTTTCTGAGTTAAAGTTTTTTTAATTTGATTTCTACTAAAAAAAAGGTGAATTTGATGATGAAAAAGGATGGTTTCCAAGTCGATTTGTATCTTTAATTGACGAAAGAAATGGTAAAATATATTCAAGTGCAGGTGATGACTCAGTAAATGAGAGAATAGGCGATTTGATAAGAGGAGAATTTTCTTTAGCAATAAAATCAATATTAGAACACGGTTTAAAAAAATGGTCTGTCTTAGGCGGTTCTGTTCACCCATGGTCTTTTATTGAGGAAGCGTCAAAGAAAGTTGTCGAAAAAGATTTTGATAGTGTTTATTCACGACTTCATTTGTGCAAAACATTTAGATTAGACGAAGATGGCAAGGTTCTTACGCCTGATGAATTGTTGTACAAATCGATTCAGACAATAAACATGAGTCATGATGCACGTCGAGTAAGTATGGATGTAAAACTTAGATCTCTTTTATGCGTTGGCCTTAACGAACAAGTTTTGCACATATGGCTAGAAATTTTATGCTCTTGTGTCGAAACAGTCGAAAAATGGTATCAAAGATGGTCATTTTTGAGAAGTCCTGGTTGGGTTCAAATAAAGTGCGAACTTAGAATTTTATCTCAATTTTCTTTTTTGCTTAATCCAAACGCAGAGTTGCCGAATAGTGACAGAGATTTAGCAATCAATGAATGTATAAAAGACATGTTAGTCAAGCATCATTTATTTAGCTGGGATATTTAACCTTTTAAAGCACCTTTATAATTTTCTTAGTTTTTATTAAAAGAAATTTTTTAATTATTATGTTTTTAATCTATTTTTAAGTTTTAATATTTTATTGCTTAAGCTAAGGACCACATAAATTCAATTCACAAAAATAGTGTGTTGAAAGGTCTTAATTTATTTCTTTAAATAAGAAAGTTAATAAACAGTTTTAATATAATTTAAATAATTTCAAATTTGATTGATTGTATAGCCTTTTTTTTAAAGTTTGGTCGTAAATAAATTCTCATAAATGCTCGTTTACTCTAAAACCAAAGTATTTTCGATAACTTTAACAACATAGTTTTTAAAGAAATAAAAAATCGATTTTAGTTTCTTTTGAAATCGAGTAAAAAGAATCGTTTTCGAAATGGAGAATTGTTTTTTTTTTTTTGAACAAATGTTCTCAGTATTTTTTTTGAACTGTGGACCACATCATTTATTGCCTATTATGTCTACAAAAAGATCACCAAATCAAATAGTGGACTCACTTGCACGAAACAGGAATGATGCATCAAACATGTATTTTTAATTTTTTTAAATATCAATAAATGCTGCATTAAAATCTAGTTTTACAAACAAAACCATCCAATAAATGCTAACAGTTTATTCTTTAAAAAAAAAAAAAAAAAGTAAATAAAGAAAAATAAACTAATCAACTATGGATAAGACTAAAAATACTAGGCATCTAAAGACCAGAAACACGAAGACGATTCGACGAAAGAAAATTAAAAAGAACCTTAAGAAATTCTAAATATCAACATAGAAAGAAACAAAGGAAAGTAAAGATTGTGAATATCTATCATACAAACCGAAAAATAGATGTTTTTTGTCCTTTTATAGTTACATGTAATTATCTGAAGTTTTTTCAGACACTCATTTTTGACTTTCTGAAGATGTTGCGAAAAGTTTTTTATTTGCCTGGTATTTTTTTTAATTTTCTCCAAATTGTTCTTAACGAGAAAAATAAAATAAACGCTTGTAATAAATTATTTAAATTAAAAAATTTGGCTATTTTTACCTTAAAATCAATCTAAAAACAAATAAAAAAGAAATTTTTTTTACGGGTCCGGTCTGAGTAAATTTTTTTGTTTTGAGTCTTGTATGGTTACGTTGTTTATTCGGTAGAAATGCTGTAATTTTATTATTTTTTTTAATCAATTTCTCATTTTTAAATGAATTTTCATTTATAATTGCGCTATTCTATCTGAAAAAACTTCAGATAATTACAAAAAAGGTTGCTAGTTGTCTTCGATATAACGAACCTCTTATTACGAAAACTTGATATAACGAACAACAATAAAAAAACCGATTAACAAATTTCTTAACAAAAAAACCTTTGTATAAATAATTTAGAAAAAATATAACACCTTGATATACCGTATTCCCTTGCTCAAACCAGCGTGCATTAAAACCCGAATTTACACGTGAAGCGCATGCACCTACATAGACCTCTGCCATGTTATAGAAAAAGTATTACAAGTTCGACGCACTTCATGTGTAATTTTGGGTTTTAAAAACGCACTTATAATTGAGATTTAATTTTTAACGCCGAGTTAATATAAAGAATTTCTTACTTAAGCCCGGTCCTATAATCAAAAAAGAAAAAAAATATAAAAAAAGTATTTTTAAAAATATTTTATTTTTTCGAGTTTTGGTGCTGCCTTAAAAATTGGTTTAAAAAAATTTTAAAAAGTATTAAAAATTTAAAAAAAAAACTACAAGCGCGATGTTATTACATAAAATTATATATAAGCATCGAAAAAAAATTATTTAAATATCTGAAATTAATTATGTTTATTTTAATTTTTTTAAAGGATTGCTAATGATTCCATTTTTGTTATAAATAATTGACATTTGATTATTACTCAACCCTCGAAGTGGTACTCAACTGTTTTCAGTTGGTATCACAGTTTGATTATCTTCACTTCTTGGTTTTTGTGAAATTAGACTTTTAACTAATTCGTGGGTCGATAGTTTAGGATAAAAAGCGAAAATCGCAATTTTTTTTCGATGCTTATATATAATTTTATGTAATAACATCGCGCTTGTAGTTTTTTTTTTAAATTTTTAATACTTTTTAAAATTTTTTTAAACCAATTTTTAAGGCAGCACCAAAACTCGAAAAAATAAAATATTTTTAAAAATACTTTTTTTATATTTTTTTTCTTTTTTGATTATAGGACCGGGCTTAAGTAAGAAATTCTTTATATTAACTCGGCGTTAAAAATTAAATCTCAATTATAAGTGCGTTTTTAAAACCCAAAATTACACATGAAGTGCGTCGAACTTGTAATACTTTTTCTATAACATGGCAGAGGTCTATGTAGGTGCATGCGCTTCACGTGTAAATTCGGGTTTTAATGCACGCTGGTTTGAGCAAGGGAATACGGTAAAAAAAAATTTTTCAATAAATACTTGACCATTCCTTTTAAATGATCACCACAGTATCTTAAACAATAGAAATCAAAAATTCAAAAATTAATGAAAGTAAGATTGCAAAAAGAGAAAATCTTTATCTTTTTAAGTCAAAGGAAGCAAAAAAGCACAATTTAACTTTAAATCCAAAAAAACTTAAGACCGACCTAGAATTAGCCGCTATAATTGCATTCAAAGCTAAGTTTCCTAATGCTCAAAATAAAGCTTGTTTATTTCACTTTGCTCAAGCACTGATGAGGCGTTTTACTGCAGCAAATTTTTTAAAAAAAGAATACGAAGAACCAATAGTTAATACTTGGTTTCGTCGCCTTTTTTGTTTGTCTCTCGTTCCAATTGACCATATTACAGATGAATGGACTAAAATTTTAAATGAAAAGCCTATTTTTGACCAGGATGACAAAAATAATAAATTGGACGAATTTTTGGAGTATTTTGTTAATACTTATTTTGAAGGACAACTTGAAATGGACCTCTGGAACCATTTCGACACTGAAGGTCCTAGAACAAACAACGACATTGAGGGCTATAATCTAAAATTAAAAAACCATGTCTCAAGAGCTCATCCTGATATTTATAAGTCAATTGAAGTATTTCAAGTTCAAGAGACGACATCTTTCGTGAAATATAAGCATGCGTTGGATGGTAAGCCAGCTCCACCGCGGAGAAAATTTAATATTGGAAGGGATAATGAGATTAAGTTTTACAAAAAATTATTTATTGAAGGGAACATTGGGATTGATGTATATGTAAGTCACTTACTTCTATTATTTTCTTTCCTTAAAAATAAAAAAAAGAACCAGGATCCTAACGTTTCAGATAGTAGTGATGATGATGAGTTTGAAAATGCAATTAAAAGTGATTCTGAAGACGAGGAAGAAGAACTTTAAAATTTCGATATATCGAATACCGAAATTTACGCACAAGTTGTTCGTTATATCGAGGTACGACTGTAGAACAAAAAACACCCATTTTTCGGTTTGTATTACATTTAATTAAATGGGGAATTTTGCGTATAATTGCACAATTATGAACGCGACTTTAGGGTTTAATTTAACAAAAAATTACTCAAAACAAGTTGAAATATTTTAATATCTTTTTTTTGCTTTTTTAAGTCTTTCTTCCTATTTTCGGAAGAACGTTAAATTTTTAAAATTATATACAGTGATTCACTCTTAACTCGTACTCGGATAACTCAGAATTTATGCTTAACTCGTACTTTCTTAGATCATTTGTTGGACAAGCTATCCTTTTAATGATAAAAATTACCGTTAATTCAGACACGGTCAACTCGTAATAAAAAAGCATTTATTTTGGAAAATTTTCGAGACATGGGCAATTTTTTCTAATCTAAAGTTTTTTCAAGTTTATTCAAATAAGCTAATTGCTAAATTAATTAAAGTGGTTATAAGGGTATTCAAATATAATTTTAAAAATAAAATGAAAAGGCTTTTTGGGTATTGGGGTATTCATAAAAAAGTTAAAAATAAAATCAAATGTAAAAGTTTAAACAAACAAATAACAGATTTTCGAGAGGTCACAAAGCCCCAAGGTCACAGAGCCGATACGTTTTTCCTTTTTTACAATTTGAAAGTTTGAAAAAAAAATTTTTTCTCTCTTCGATCGTGGAAGCGCTTTTCACCTCCCCAAGATTATTAGATTTCTTTTTAATTTCTCTTCATATGGTTTGAATTTCTTAATCTTCTTTTAGCTTTTTCAATTCGAATATAATTTGACTCCCGAAATACATGAATAGCCTTTTCATTTAATTTTTTAAATATTTTTGAATACCCCAATACTCGAATAGCCTTTTCAAAGAATTTATAAATATAAAATAAATGAATACCCTAATAAACATTATCTTTGATAAAAACCCTTAAAATTTATATTTTTTGCCAATTCATATAACTTTTTTATCGATTCTAATCTTTTAATAAAAAATTGATTGATTTTTTTTAATCAATACTTATACAAACATTCAAAACGAAAAAAAAAGTTATTTAATATATTTTAAGTATATTATTGTATTAGGTTTTTAAAATAAGTACTATTTTCGAAAACTAAGCCTTTTAAAAAATGTTTTTTAATCATGTGGAAGGCATGGAAAAAATCTTGAGATTACTGCCAAAATAAAAATGAAGCTGACCGATTATTTTCAGACAAACTTTTTTCGTTTATTATTTCATCTAAATTGCAAATAATTAATATACCATTAAAAGTTAAATTTTTTTTAAAACTTTTTTTCTGGTTTTACTTTGTTACGGTTAAATCGGACTTTATTTCAAGTCCCGACGTGGTCGAGTTAACCATGAATCTCTGTATTGATAAATTTAATTGAATGTACTTAGTAAAAGACATATAGCATTATTTTTATTTATTGAATTTAAAAAAGCGTTTGACACAGTCGATTCAGGACTTCTTCTTAAGAAATTAAAAAAATATGGCTTTGATAGCAATTCAATTAAACTAATTTCAAATTATTTTTTTTTATCGAAAGAAAACAGTCAAATGTCTCTCATACTTGTCTTCTCTAAAAGATATCAAACTTGGTGTTCCGCAAGGTAGTGTACTCGGCCCGGTCCTATTTCATATTTTCATAAATGATTTAGTTCATTACTTTACTAACTTTGAAATTAAATTATTTGCTGACGACACAACCCTTTCCTTGGTATCAAATGACGGTTCAAATTCAAATGATAAGTAGTTAAATCATTTAAACTCCTTGGAATAACGATTGACAACAAACTGAATTTTTTGGAATATGTAAGTGATTTAAGACATACAACCCAGTCGATTTCAAATCACTGTATTAATAATGATAACTTATGTTTCATTTATGTTACAGTTCTCGTTAAATGAATTTTAACTGTAATACTCGGTAACCAATCAGAATGTATATTTTGAGATAAACAAACCGCTTTTTTATGTTTAAAAAAAATATTTTTCAAAAATCAAAAAAGAGGATGGTTAATTTTTTATTATCTCACAATAAATTATTTTTTTAAATTCGGTTTTCCAAAAGATCACTCTACTATTGCAAAAAATGTAATTTAAATGTCTGTGTTCCTATCTCAGTTTGTTGACATTTTTTTTGAATTGACTGGGAATTAATAAACGGTTATATTCAATCAATCAATTAGTTCATTTATCATTTCCAGTTAAATTGCAATTTTTCAAAACATTCTTACTTCCTTATTTTGATTATTGCATGACCCTACTGATTTATTTCCAAGAGAAAACAATTCAAAAAGTTTCAGATGCGTATTATTTGTGTCTTTACAAACTTTTTAATATAAACCCAGAAATAAATAACAATCAGGATTTAAATTTTTTTAAAAGTAATTTGGAAAAACTTAATATAAACTGCTTCATACATCGTCTAATTATTCGCCTTTCGAATTTTATCTACTCAATTGTAAACAACTCAAATGCACCTGAGGAACTGAATTCTAAACTAATTTATAACTTCGAACAAATGAGGCAACGTAATGATAAATATCTAACTATACCCTCTAAAGGAAAACTGAACGACCTTTGCGTATTTTTACTCAAAATTTATGAACAATGTGATACCAAATGAAATTGGAAACACCCGATATACGTTTGATGCGCGTATTAAAAACAATATTAATTTTTTATACACTAAATTTGTTAAAACTTTTGAAAAATTTGATTTAAAATTTACAAACTTTGATTTTTGAACACTTTTTAAACTTTCTTCTTCTTTTTATTTTTATTTTCTTTTTTTTATAAATGATTTAATAAACGAGTTCACTTGCTTTATTGAGTTTGGCATTAAGCCGTTTAAGTGAATTGCACCTATCGCCAAGCGGAGCAAAAAAATCAAGCTGACCTCTACTAGAAGAAAGAATAATTTTGAAAATACGATCTATTGGAGGTCTATTAGATTCCATTAGCTGCCATTAGTGTTTATTATTCAATAGTATTTCATAAGGAACCCCGACCCCCCCCTCTTTTTGGTCTATTTGTCCGATTTGCAATACTTTTAAATGTATTTTGAGGTCTATTGGAGGTCTATTAGCTTCTATTAGCTACCATTAGAGTTTCTTATTCAATAGTATTTCATGAGGAAACCTCCCCCACCCTCTTTTTAGTCTATTTAACTTCCCACGTCGACGTCACTCGATCAAAACATTGTAAAATGAAAAAATATTTTTTTAGAACTAATCAAATTTAAATAAAAGTATGTTGCCGCCCTGTAACCTGGGGGCTGTGTGACCTGTGGGTTATCTGTTATTTATTTGTAAAAACTTTTACTAAAGAGAAATAGATCAGGAAGTAAAAAACCGGGGTCGACGGCCCATCAGATTTAGGCCGTCGACGCCACTCGATCAAAACATTGGAAAATGAAAAAATATTTTTTTAGAACTAATCAAATTTTAAAGCAAAAACGTTGCCTTTTCTGGAACCGTTTTTTAATGATAAATAAATCAGGAAGTAAAAAACCGGGGTCGACGGCCCATCAGATTTAGGCCGTCGACGTCGGTTTATTTTCCCACGCCACTCGATCAAAACATTGGAAAATGAAAAAATATTTTTTTAGAACTAATCAAATTTTAAAGCAAAAACGTTGCCTTTCTGGAACCCATTTTTAATGATAAATAAATCAGGAAGTTAAAAACCGGGGTCGACGGCCCATCAGATTTAGGCCGTCGACGTCGGTTTATTTTCCCACGCCACTCGATCAAAACATTGGAAAATGAAAAAATATTTTTTTAGAACTAATCAAATTTTAAAGCAAAAACGTTGCCTTTCTGGAACCCATTTTTAATGATAAATAAATCAGGAAGTTAAAAACCGGGGTCAAAAAGAGGGGGGTCCCCCCTCTTTTTATAAGCCAATTAAATGCTTATAGAAGCTAAAAGATGCCAATAGACTCAAATATATCTCTAAAAGATGCAAATCGACCGCCAATGGATTTTAATTAACATGGGAAAGTATTGCAAATAGGACAAATAGACCAAAAAGAGGGGGGTCCCCCCTCTTTTCATAAGCCAACTGGATGTTAATAGAAGCTAAAAGATGCCAATAGACTCAAATAGATCTCGCTTATTAATTCTAATTATATTTTTGATCGAGGATCAAAAAGTTTCATTTTGAGCTCAGCTAAGATTTAGGTCGTTCGTTGACGATACCTCGTGAATTGAAATAAATTTCAACATTATACGATTAAAATTAATCAAATAAAATAAAAAATGAAAAATTTATAATTTGGAAAAACTTTATTAACAATTCGCGACGTTTCGGTAAAACGAAGTTACCATTATCAAGCTGTTAATTTATCTAAAAGGAAAAAATAGGAAAAAACAAGGAAAATTTGAAAATAAAATTAAAATAAAAATAATAGAAAAAAAATTATAATATTTCAAATTTGAAACGTAAAATTATTAGTGGGGTATTTTTGCAATTTTATGTAATTGACATCTACACACTTTAATATAATTTCCACATGATGTAAGTGTTTATGAACTAAAGAAAGTTTAACCAAAAGAACAAAATAGAAAGCTATCCGATACCGTGATTAAACGACCGACTATCGGTCGTAATAATATTACATTACACTTGTTAACATTTACACTTGATCCTTCCCACTTCCTATATCACTAAAGTTGTAAGCAACCTTATTTAGACTTTATCATTTTGTCAGGATCATAACTCAATTTCAACTAATATCGTAGTTAAGCGTTTTGAGGGTAAATTAGAAAAATTTGCTTAGTTTTAGATCATATCATTGTATAATCTCGCATTGTTACAGAGCACGTTGAAAATTTAAAATTGATTTTCGATCGACTTATGCTAGAACCTTTGGCATTAAATCGCAAGAACTGGAATGAAAAGTTACGGGTTTTTCCATGTGAAGACAAAGGACAAGCATTAAAGCGTTTACAATTCCTCGTCCCTTTAAACAACTTTAAAGCTTTTTCGGATTATTATCGTAAATTTTTTAGAGATCACACCGAAATAACATTTCTACTTTTTAAAGCAATTAAAAAAGATTAAAAATTCCAATTCGATTTCAATATTATTTTAATATTATGATATCTTAAAATTATTTTAATATTCGATTTCAATATTACAACCGATTTGTAATTTTCACGATAATTTTAAGCTATCGCTCACAGCAATGGGATAGGGAGTTATAGCTGTAGCATAATTGAGGAGACAGTTGATCAAAATTAAAACATATTATTCATTTACTGAAAAAGAAATTAATAATTAATTCTCTTTTGTGGAAGGCATTGAACATTTTAGAGTTTACTTATATGTCTTTAATGTACTAGTTTGTACAGATCATTAACAAATGATCCTTATCCATATAACAATTTACTGAATATTCTCTTAAATTGAATACTCATCAAAGAGATGAAAAATTCATCTTGTATATTCGTTTTACCAAATATGGGTTGAAAACATGGAAGCTTCAATTTAATTTAATTGATATGAAGACAATGCATATTCGAAAAATTTATTTCATACCAAGGTAGCTATTTTGAATTCAATTTTTTAAGGGATTTTTAGAATTACTTAATGAACCAAAATACCACGAAAATGTGATGTCAAACGGAACGGTTTAATATCACAAGAAAATTTTTATTTGAGACATTAGAGGGCCGGATATGCAACATAAAATTCAACTTCATTTTTCAAAATATGCAACATAAAATTTATAATATCAAGTCGATATATGCAAAAATATGAATTTTATTCATTTTAATGCCTAAAAAACGTAGCCTTTTGAAAATCAATCCAAGGGCTGTCCTATTTAAATTAAGGAGAGCTCCAGATTTCACTTCAGTTTATTAAAGAAATCAAATTTCTAAAATTTTAAATTAATTTTCAGGTTTTAATACAATTCAATTGTACACATTCTTTCAAAAAATAAAATGATAGAACTAGATTTTTTAATTTAGACTAAACTACAAAAAAATTACTTAAAAACCAAATTATCCGAAATTTAAGACACGGCATTAATTAAAAATTTAGATTTTCTTCTTTTGTTAAGCTTGTACTATACATTAAATATTTTCATTAAACTCGAATTAAATTAAATTTGATTTTTTTGAAATTTTTTTTCTTTTTTAAGATAATAATTATCTAATAAATTTTTTAAAAAACAAATTTGTGTTTTTCTTATTTTTATTCAACTCAAGTCAGCTTTAATGCACAAGGATCCGAAATTATTACCGTGGATCATATTCAGATAGAGCATGAAAAACTGAGTAAGATTCAGTAAAAAAAATTGGGGTGCGTTGGACAAAAAAGGGGCTGCGGTGTTCTAATAAATATAAAATAATCAAAAATATTACTTTTAAAATTAGCTAAGTATACTTTTAGGGTATCATTTTGAAGCTTTTTTTACGCTCTTTCATATGCTATCTTAAAATCTTGAAAATATTGAAAAATACGGAAACCTCACCCGGGTGCGCTGTTTATCTCAAATTGGGGGGTGCTCTTTTTTCAAGGATCCAAAAAAATAATAAAATTTTTCATGAATAATAATTTTTTTTGGAACATTAATATTAAAATTTTGAAAATAATTTAGCTTTTTTATAAACGGAAAATTTTGTTTTTAAAAAAAGTAGCATTTTTTTCAAAGTTGAAAAAGATTGCAAAGATTGAATCAACAATAATTTATTTGTTAAAAATCCTTTAACAAAAATAAAAAAAAGTAAAAAAAAATATCTATTCATAGTTAAATATCAATTTTGTCAAACAATTTTTGATTAATAATAAGCTTTTTCAAATTATTTATTAATATTAATATTTTTGTTTGTCATCAAAAATTAATTTTTTCTAGAAAACCCCCCCCCCCTCCCCCTCCCCCTTAGATTCAGAACTTTTCTGACATTTAATCACCATAATTTGACTTTAAGAAAAGCTTATCTCAAAAGTTTTCTTTCACTGAAAATGACCCACCCACCCCGGCCTCGTGTGTCAGATTTTTTAAAAAATTACCCAATGCGTGGATGAAAAATTTTTCAATTGAGCTTATCACTTATTTGTTGGACGATTCGTTGGAGATGTAGCGTTGAAAAATTTTTTTTAAATATGTTTTTGTATTAACTATTTTAATCACTGCGTAGAAAGTTGAAAAATCTTAATTGGAGAAATAAAAATGTGAAAAATATTTATAAAATTTCATTTAATTAGTAAAAAGTCGAATAAAGGACCCAGATAAATTATATTAAAAATTAAATTCAGTTGCTAAAAATAAAATAAATCCAAATTTTTGATACAATATTATATATTTTAGTGAAATTGTTTACTTTTCCGATAGGTTAAGAAAATTTTTACCATTCTAAAAGGTAAATTTTAATACAAAAAAAACTTCCTAAACAGACAAAAACTGAAAGCTTAGATTATATTATAGTAAAGAATTTATCTGAAAATAAAATATAAAATAGAATCAGAAATAATTATTTAGGAGAAATATCTGAAGCCTTGAGAATAATCGAACATTTATCGTATTTTTGGTTTTATATTGCTTAAAAATATTTTTGTTTTTGTGTTAAGAAAAAATATATCATATTTTTTATATTCATCTTTAATTATTTAGATGAGAAAATTTTTTCAAGATGATTAAAAAAATTTGCAAGCAAATTAATTCGATTGGAATAAATGAATCTAAAAAGACTTCTAATGAAATTTTATTTCGAAAAGTTATTATTGAATTTTTATCATATTGATTTTTAAAAGTGCTTTCAATTAACTTTTTTAATAATTCTAGTGTTTAACAGTCAAGGTTATTCGAACTATTTATATTTACAAGAATTATCAATCAAATTCATTTCAATTTCAAAATAAATTTAATTGTTTAAACAATTTTAATTTAATACAATATTTTAAAGAGTATATTTAAAATCATAAATACATACAAGCTTAAGAGATATTAATAATAATAATGTAAAATAAACAACCAAGCAAATTTCGAAAATTATCTAATATTTTTTTATAAATTCCTTTTTTGTTTAAAAATGATTCAATCAATTAAAGCCTTGCTTGTTTGATTTATGAATTATTTGAGTTGAAATTTTTAAAATTCAAAAAGTTTCCTTCCTTTTTATTTAAATTTATTTTAGAAATTTTTCTTCATTTTTTCCTCAGATACTTAAGTGCTCTAAGCTAATATAGAAAACTTAAAATATTTTGTTAGTAATTAGTGAAATTAATTTTTATTGTCATCTTCTATAAAGAGTAAAACTAGTTGAGTTAGTTAAAAATATTTGAAACAATAAATAGGATTTTTAATAAAAACTCAATGTGTTGAAAGTCAAAAATTTTTTTGGACATTTGCATTGTTTTTAATTATCACAAACTAATAATTAAGGTTTTTATTTCTGCTTTTTTTAAGAGATAAAATTTGGAAAATTGAGCTTTTCATTAAAATTTTTTTAAGATATACAGTTTTGATAAGATCACTTGAAATTACCAAATTTTACGTAAATTTTCGAATTTTTACTTCGTTAATTTTAATAAATTTACGGCATTTTACGTAAAAAATTGTAAAATCGTATTTTAGAAATTACTTTAATGTGCATAACATAATACATTTTTTGTTTTGTTATTTTTTCAAATTCTAATTTCCAAATAATTTTTAGAATTTTTTATTTAAATTAAGAACCATTTAAATTAACAACATTCTGATGATAATATCGATTAACAGGGAAGAAAGATAATCATATATTCTAAATCAGCAATAATTTTACTTAAAAAATGTCCTAAGTATTATTTTATGCACATTAAAGTACTTTTTTATGGGTAAATTCCTAACTAATAACCACTTTTAAATAATTCAAGATTAAGACTTGAAAATTTATTTCAAATAATTTTTTTAGTAAAAACATGATTTTTAATGACCTTCATCGAGTCTTCATTCGAAAATTGATGAGAATGAAGACTCGATGAGAATGAAGACTTTGCTTTAAATAACTAAAATAATCAAAAAAATTAAAAAGATTTAAACTATTTTTGAAGCAAAATATACTACATCCCAATTTTTGAATATGTTTAAGATAATAAAAAATTCTTAAAAAATTTTTTTTTTCCCGGTCGACCCTTCGGTGACCAAAGGGGTGGTTAGGGTCGAAAATGGTAGTTCTTCGTTTTAAGAAAAAATTTTTGGTTTTTAATTACAACCAAATCAAGGGAACAAAATTTTGGAATTTTTCATTTAATTTTGAGCATTTTGATAAAAATTTGATAAAATTTGGTTAAGAAACGACAAAGTTATGCTGAATTTAAGCAAATAACACCTCAAACTTTGAAGGACGACAACTTTTGAAATAATAATTAGATTTCTAGTATTTCGACTGATTTTAAATCAGCTCTTCAAAAAGTATTAGAAAAACTAGAAAAAAAGTATTTTTTTTTATCTTTTATTAGAATTGCCCAGTATCCTTTCTGTATAGTTTTCAAACTCCCGATAATAAGCTAAAATTTTAATTTATCTGCAAATTTTATGCTAACAGTATGTCAGTAATCCAGTAATATCAGTCAGCTCACCTTAATCTGAACTTTTCGGGACCGACAAAAAAAATAGTTCGGATTATTTTTCCTGATTTTCTATAATTCAGATTTAATTTAAAAACAATAAAAAGTTAAAATAAAAAAATTTATTTTTTTTTTATTTTGTTAATTTTTTTCAGATGATTTTTTGTTTTATTTTTAATTTATTGGAAATTTATTTGAACGGTAGTAGAGACTATGAGAATTTTGTCCGAAATGCGAGTAGTTCGGTTTAAGGTGAGTCGACTGTAGAAGATATTTTTAGAAAATTAGAAACTTTAGATTTTATCAACTGAAAAATTTTAATTTTGATATCTGATTAAGCATATTAACATATATTTGGTAAATTAATGATAATTTTTTTTTCCTAGTTCATGTCGCTTTTGAATTAGAAAAATTAATCTGAAATCAAGCCTGATTAAGTTGCATTATAGGTAGTTGTCATGTATTTACCAAAAAAAATATTTAGATTTATCTAATTTATTCTTTTAAAAAGTGAACGTCTATCTTAACTAGAAAATCATGCAATTTTTTCACTATTTTATAATAATAAAAAAATTTGTGCGCTGTTTTCTCGAGATTGTAATTAATTTTCATAATGGTTAAAAATCAAAAAAGAAAATAGAAAACAATACAAAATTTGCCCAAATAGCTTAATTTTGCATTTTTATTTAATTTTTTCTTAATTAGAAATCAAAAAATCATGAAAACCTTATTTTTAAAAATAATGATGGAAAAAGTTAATCTATAACATAATCGTTGAAAAATATTATAGACAAAAATTTATTTCATGCAAAATAATCAAGCTCTTTTTTAGAATTGATGTCAATTTCTGTAAGTGAAAGAAAATTCTGGAAAAAAACTTAAATCTACAAGTAAAGACAAGTTTGTATAAAACGCGAAACTTTTATTGAAATTCAAGACTCGTTTGAGTGCCCATAAATTTATACTCCAAGTTATCCAAGTTCAATCTATTTCAAAATTTTTAAATAAAATTTTAATCTTTTTTACGATAATTTAGATAAAGTAAACGATCTAGGATTCTATGTCTAAAGAAGATGACTTTGCTCTAATTGAAATTGTCTTTTACTCTATATGGGAAGGGATGAGAAATTTAATTAATAATATAATTTTCTTCCAAGTTAGGCTAAAAAAGAAGACATACTTTAACCGATTTAAATAAGGACTTGTAATCGTATTACTTAAAATATAAGTAAGCGCAAGTACACAAGAAAATTCTATAAATTTATAGAAACGGTAAAAAAAAAATCGAATAAATAGTAGCAAATTTCTTTCTTGTATTTTTGGTTACATTGATTTGAAGGGGATAATTTGTATACAGTAGTTCTAATATCAATGTAACCTCAATCGTAACCTGTGTTAATTAGTCTTAATTTTTAATCTTAAGATGTTTAATCAATGGTTACGGTTACGGTCAAAAGTAACAGTCGGCGGTTGACGCAGCATCTATATTAGAACCCCTGTAGAAGCCAAAACCAAAATTAAATATTGCTTTACCAAAATAAATTTTTAATCAGATTTGATGAGAATCAAAAAAATTATTGTAGTTAAATCAATTAATTAAGTTTTAGGGGAAAATATTTAAGTTTTTTGTCAATTTCAAGCTTTTAGTTAAATTTAAACTTAAATTCGCCAAATTATTCTAATTACTTATAGAATTCATACTTATTCCTGTCTCTGTTTAGCACTTAAAATTTATTCCAATTTATAACTTATCAAGAATATCTTTTTCAGAATTGAAATTATTTAATTTTTTTCGGACCCATTTTATAATAAAATAATATTTTAGTTTAATTTAGTTAAACTTTCTTTTTCCGGAATATGAATAAATTTTAAAAAGTTTATGTGTTTCATTAAAAAACATAAGGAACATTAATTTAAAAATAAAATTGATCTATTTGAATTTTGCTTTTTAGTAATTAATCGGTATTACACTGATGATTTATCTTCTATTAAATTTGAGTTCCTTTGCGAATAACTAGAGCGATTCAACTTTTTTTTAATTTAAAATTTACGTTTTTTTAATTTTATAATTATTTTTGGTTAAAGTATGAAAAAAATATTTATATTAGTAAAAATGACATTGCCATTAGCTTGATGAAAAATTAGAATCCGCATTAATTAGTTTATGAAAAAAAAACTTTAAATAATAGAACGATTGATTGATTATTTCAAATAAATAAGTAAAAACTTATATTGTTTTAACATTTGCACGAATAAAAAGAAAAAAAAGCGATTACAAAACTATCTGAAATTTTTTTTATAAAGTTTCAAATTAGATAATAATTACTAAAGCGTTTTAAGAATATTAATCAATTGAAATATTGAAAATTCTTTTGTTATTTTTATTTTAGAAATAATAACATAATAAAAAGCAATTTGAATTTTTTGATAATCAATTAGATAAAAATATATATATTTTTTTGTTAAGGTTCAATTTCAAGCAGGCTTTCGTTTTGGTGTTTTATTTTCTTCTTAATCTAAAAAATAATAAAAAAACAATAACTGCTAGTAAAAAATGTCAGATAAAGAACGTAATAAAAGCGATTTAAACGATGATTCTTCTTCAACAACAACAACTACGGTTAATTCAAACCGAGCTTCCATTCAGAAGAATAATATTAACAATAATATTCTCGATTTGAATCAGAATTTTAATTCAGAAAAATTAAAAAAAAGTAACAAAATGGAACCTAATTTGACTCGTTATGAGATAAAGCATTTGTCAGGAGACCATGAGGACGAAGATGATTTTAATGATGAGTATGAGCCAAGAGGTATAATTGATTACTTTGATGAGAGTGAGCTACAACCGACAACAGCTAACATGATTTTAGATTTCGATCCTCATAAAGTTCTCGAGTTGCCTGAGACTAACATTAAAAAATCAATTCTAAAAATTGAGTCGAAAGGTGACACAAGCGACGAAAATAAAGAGAATGAAAAATTCAAAAGAACTCGAATATCTCATTCAAGTTCAATAAAAGATAATCAACCATCAATTATAAAAAATCCTTTAATATCATTTCGCAAAGAATCAATAAAGAGACAAAGTTTAAGGTCTAATCTACCTCCATCAACCTCAATTAATGAAATAAAAAGACTTCAAAGAATGAACTCTTTTAAAAATCAAAATTTTTATAAAAAAGAAAAATCAGATGAGGATATTACAGATCCCGACGATAGTGAAGATGATAGCAATTTGAATATTTCCAACAGATCTGATTTGGACTTGAAAAAAAAATTACCTATAGCTGTTGAAACTTTAACATCCAAACGTTTAATGAAGCAAAAACAAAAAGAGATTGAAAATGCACATCAAAAGCAGATTAAATATTTATCTAAACAACAAATCCAAGAACGACAACATTTACATCAATATCCACATCCAACTCAACAACAACGCCATCAACAACAACAACAATTAAAATTAATGTTTGCTCCGCGAAATGAAAATAGCACTGTACCTTCGCGTTCTATGTCAATTTCGACAAACTTGCAAACAACTTCTGGCTATATAATAGGTATAATTTTACCAAAAAATTAAAATTAAGTAGTGATGCGGCAATTTCGATTAATTCAAATTTATTTAAAAATTAATATATTTTAATAAATCACCGGGTTTAAGAAATATCCAACTTGAGCTTGATTAGTGAAAGATCGGTATCAATAAAATAGGATCCAACAAAAAGAATAGCCTAACTTTAAATTAAAAAAAAATTTTTCAGATTTTTCGACTTATCGATTAAAAATCGGAATCACTCAAAAAAAATCAGACTATTATAATTATAGCATCCCTGGAATTAAGTTTTAAAAGTCTCAGGATGACAAAGCGTCGCCTTAAATTCTATACTTTTTTAATAAAGAGTAATTAACACATTTTGAATGCTCTATTACTTTTTTTTAAGATGTTAATATATTTTTTTAAACTTAAAATTCTTTTGTTATTAAAAATTTGTCAGCAAAAAATATAACCAAGACGACTAATTCTTAAGCAAATAAATTGGTAGAGTATACAATTTTTTTTTATTAAATAGCACATACATGAATTTGAAATAAGCTGAAATTAGTGTAACATCCGAAAAAATCTATTTATTTTGAAACTGTTTCGAGCATTACAAGACCATTTCTTCCCATTTTGTTCTACAAATTTTTCAATTATATAATTTTAATTTTAGATCCAGATGATAAAGTTGATTTATGGGGCCAAATATTGATTAGCCTTTCATATTTTTTTCTAATATTTTCGTTTCCATTCTCTTTATGCACTTGTTTAAAGGTAATTTTCCTCTAAAAATTTATCGTTTTCTTTCAAGTAATTGATAAAATTTTTTTTTTTTTTAGGTGGCCCAGGAATACGAAAGGTAAGTGTTTACATTTAAAAAAAAAGTAAACAAATTTTTTTACAAATTAAGTTTTTGAAATTTTCTGCTACGATTATTTAGATATAAATAATTTTAGTTTTTAGTAAATTTTTAAAGGGAAATAAAAATCGATTTTATTTAAAAACAACTAAGAGTTTGTTTTTGAGAAAATCTAATATAATTACAATAATTTTGAAAAAAAAAAACTACTTAAAATTAAATAACAATTTTTACAAAAAGTTTAATCATTTTTTTTAAAGAGCTGTCATATTTCGTTTGGGTCGGATATTAAAAAGTGGTGAAAAGGGTCCTGGAATTTTTTTTGTGTAAGTTTTTTTAATAATAATTAATATTAATTGCCTAAATATTGAAAAATATTAGCTTAAAATTTGACATTAAAAAAGGATATTTAAACTTTTAAAAATTATTTTAGTAAGTTGATGTTTTTCAATTTAGTTATTTAAAAGCTTTTAATTTGAAAGTCGTGGACATATTTTAAGGAAATTGTCTAATTTAAAGATATAAGGAATTTTCTTCGAAAAGTAAAACTCTATTAAGTCATAGGATTTAATATTTAAATTTTTTTTAACTTGATAAAATATATTAAGATATGAAATTTTTATTTCAAAATATAAGATTTTTAACTCTCATTATCAAAACAGGCCAAATTTTAACACAAAAAGAAAATATTTTCACTTTCAAGTCAGAATTGACAAAACTAAAAATTCTAAACAATAACAAGTAAGTCATATCTGACCACTATTCGATTCAGTTTTAAATAAAGGTTAATTTTTCAAATGTTTCAACTTTGGTCTTTTCAATTATTTGGAAGGCTAAAAGCAATTAAGGTTTTTTAAATATTAATCTTACTAAATTTTTAGCTTACCGTGTATTGATACATATACGAAAGTAGATTTAAGAACAGGTAACGTATGGATTTAGAAATAAAAGCTATATTATTTCGGATAAAATTAAACGAAATTTCAATTTCAAAATCTAATTAAATTAAAGAAATTGCGCGTAATTCTATTCGAAATATGTTTACTGTTTCTTAATTAGAAATGTTTTTTTCTTTAGTTACTTTTGACGTACCCCCTCAAGAAGTAAGTTAGATTTCTTGTACTTTCGTTTTGTTTTATAAAAATAAGTATAATTAATCAAGATATTGACCAGAGATTCAGTGACTGTTTCAGTTGATGCAGTTGTTTATTTTCGAATATTTAATGCAGTAATATCTGTTATAAATGTAGAGGACGCTGCCAAATCAACAAAGCTCCTCGCTGCTTCAACTTTGCGCAATATTCTAGGAACTAAATCATTACATGAAATTTTATCCGATAGAGAATCAGTGGCAATTTTAATTCAGGTATTGTATTTTAAAAATAATATTGAATACAATTTAGTTTTCGAATTTTCTATAATTTCAAGAATAATTTAGATGAAGCCACTGAACCATGGTAATTTTTTTTTAATTGTAAGTTTAACTATTCAATTAATAAAAATTTTCTTTTAAGGGTATTTTAGTAAATATTTTTTAAAAATTGAGATTATGTACAAGTAATTTTTAAAGGGTGTGAAGGTAGAACGTGTAGAAGTAAAGGATGTAAGACTACCAGTACAATTACAAAGAGCTATGGCAACCGAAGCTGAGGCAGCAAGAGAAGCTCGAGCTAAGGTAATAGCTGCTGAAGGTGAACAGAAAGCATCTAAGGCTTTAAAAGATGCAGCTGATGTAATTAGTGAATCATCAATAGCTATACAATTAAGATATCTGCAGACTTTAACTCAAATAGCATCCGAAAAGAATTCAACTATTGTTTTTCCAATACCTCTTGAACTGATTTCTTCCGTATCTAATAGAACTTACATCAAGAGATAACCACATACTAGTTTTAAAAGAATTTATTTTTGTTTGTTAATCGTGTATATATAAGAATTTAAAAGAATTGATTTTTATTTTTAATAAATGTAAAGCCAATAATCTTTCTAATTCAAAAAAGATGATATTTTTTTTTCATGCTCGAATTTTCGATTTAATTTCGAATGATTAATTAAAATTTGTCATCCTGAATTTTTAGAAAGAATTTATAGAAATAATATCCGTAAAATCTGAATTTTTTAATTAAAAAATATAAAAAAGACTTCTCATTATCTAAAGAACAAAAAATAAGAACTTTTTTTCATTTCTGTTGTTTCATTCATCATTTAATTTCCTAATATTTGACTACCTAAAACTGGTTCCCATCAATTTAGTATATTTATGTCTATAAAAAAAGAAACAGGATTTCGTTTTTTTTAAACAACCATATAAACAGATTATTTTTAGAATATAAAACGTTTATCAATTTTTTTTTAATTTTTTGAAAAATTTATCGTTACAGAGTTCTACATTAGAAAAAAAAGTTTAGCTAAAATTAATTAACAATAATCGGAAAAGTACATGATTTACCTAAAAAATAAAAATTTGTAAATTAATTAGTTTACCAAATATTTATAATTAAAGGAATTCTTTTCAGATTTAGTAAATAAGGAAAATCGATTTTCAAGTATCATTTATTATCTCAAAATTTTTGTTCGAAAAAAATAATTCATCTTAGAAATTCTTTAAAAAGCTGATTTGATAAAAAATCGGGAAAATTGCGAAAATTTTAATTATGACTAAATAAAATTTTTTGGCTTAAAAGAGATTTATTAACTTTATTTACTAATAAAATTTGAAATAATTTTTTTTTAAATTACTTCAATTTAAGAAAAGCCGTTGGTAACTTAACGGTTACAAAATAAAAATTCAATTTTCTTTTTTTTTTATTCTTTTATGAAAAAGAATGATAAAAAGTACTGTACCTGATCTATATGGAAAGAATAAAAGTAAGTAAAGATTTTACATAATTTAAAAATATCTAATTTTTAGTAAAAATATCTACTCGGCCATAATTTTATTTAATTACAGTCAGACAAATAAAAAATACTTTTGCCAAAAAAAAATGTTTTTACGTAGTTAATCAAAATCTGCTGCACCTAGTTTCAAAGTCTGCAAAAAATTTTGCAATTTTAATTGCCTATTTAAAATAATTGCATTTTTTGAATGCCTTTTTTTGAAAAAAAATTTACTATTTTAATGTTAATCACCTGATGAAGCAAAATTAATTCCAAAATTTTTTTTAGGAATTTTAAAAGAATCTTAAAAATTTTGCTATACTCCGTAAAAATATTTTTTTTTGCAAAAGTATTTTTAAGTACTTTGCAGTCATTTTGGTTGATCAAAAAAATAAGAATAAATAATAAGAAAATTAGCAAATATTTTAATATGCTTTAAAGATAATATACAAAATACAATTTTCCACTAATTTTGGTACTACGAATTATCTAACTGAATCTCGTTTTTGATTAGCTTAAAAACATTTGGTGAAAAGAATCTCTACCGAGTGATATAACTTATAAAGCTGCTGAATCTTTACCTTTGCTGGCTCATTATTTTAAAATTGGTCCTTTTTAATCTTTATTTTGGCCTAGAAAAAGCTGACTGATTTTAGCAATTTAGCATTCTTATCAATTTTGATAGAAAAAAAAAGATAACTCGTGAAATAAAATATTTAGTTTCGAACATAATGATTGAATATTTAAAAAATTTCTACAGTTAAAAAAACTTAAAAGTATAGTTATGTTACTTTTAATTCAAGTCAATTTTTTAAAGTTATTAATACTATATTTTAACCATTCGAATATTAAAATTTGAAGTTTGTTTTTTAAACACAGATTTAGATTTTTTGATTAATCAATAATAATCAGAACAAATTTTTTTCGTAACTAAATCAGTTTGTAAATTTTTTTTGCATTAGAATTTATTTTGAATAATAATTTTAGATAAACAAGTAGTTTTCAATGATATACCAAATTCAGACGCAAAATATTCAGCTGAAGAAGGTTTCGGATTTTGTGGTCACGTTTTAATTGGGCTCTCATATTTTATGCTTTTTATGGGCTTACCATTCACACTGTGTTGCTGTATGAAAGTTGTTCAAGAATATCAAAGAGCAGTAATCAAAGAACCTTTATTCTTAAATAAATTAATTTATTAAAGCAAAACAATTTTACATAGGTTATATTTAGACTTGGTAGAATTTTAACAGGTGGAGCAAAAGGTCCAGGGCTATTTTTTATATTACCTTGTAATTTTATTCAAATAATTTAATTTTTCAAGCTTTTTGTAAAAAAAAATTACTAAAGGTATCGATAATCTCGTGACTGTAGATTTGCGAACAATAACTTTTGACGTGCCACCTCAGGAAATTTTGACTAAAGATTCAGTTACTGTTACTGTTGATGCTGTTGTTTATTTTAGAATTTTCGATCCCGTTGCATCAGTTATAAATGTTGAAAATGCTCAATATTCAACTCGTCTTTTGGCTGCCACTACTTTACGTAATATTTTAGGTACTAAAACATTGCAAGAAGTTTTACAAGATCGTGAGTCACTTGCTCATCATATGCAAGTAAATAAAGCCTTTAATTTTTCTGATTTAAATTTTTAAAAAAAAATTTATTCCGAAAGGAAATTCTTGACGATGCAACTGGTAAGCTTCAAAAGCTTAATAATTTATAAAAATATTTAAATATATTCTTATTTTTTAGATGTTTGGTAAGTTTTATTTCAAAAATTTCTGTAAACTAATTGAAATAACATTTGATTTTCAACTTAAAAAATGTTTTTTAAATCACAGGGTAATTTTTTTATTTAATATTTATTTTGTTATAAAATAACTTTTCTTTTAAGGGTGTAATGGTTGAAAGAGTCGAAGTGTATGAATTTTTTTTGAATTTTCCCATGTTTAAATTTTAATTGAATAAATATATTAGTAAGGACGTGCGGCTTCCTGTTCAATTGCAAAGAGCCATGGCGACAGAAGCAGAAGCGACTAGAGAGGCAAGGGCTAAGGTAGTAGCAGCCCAGGGTGAACAAAATGCATCAGTAGCTTTAAAAGAAGCAGCGGATACAATCAATAAATCACCAATTGCATTACAATTAAGATATCTACAGACATTAACTCATATAGCAGGAGAGAAAAATTCAACTATTGTTTTTCCAATACCAATTGAATTTTTGAAACTAATTGGAAAAGAAAATGCTGTATCAACGAGTTAATAGCTTTTACACTTACGTTGGTTTTTTTGAAATTTTTTCTTAATTTTATTTAATAACTTTGGATTTTTATGAATTTTATTGTCTGGAAAATAAAAAAAGCGGTTCTTTTTTAAAAATTTTATTTTTTAATCAATCCAAAATCTTTTGGCTCAAGGTATTTCAGCAATTTTCTTCAGTCCTGAGCGTATTAGTGTAATTCTCCACAGTCTTTGTTTTCTAATTAACGAATAACTGTGAAAAAATGGCATACCTCTTTTATCCTGCCTTCGATATGTATGTTTAAAAAACTATCATACCCATGTTTTAGGCCCGTGCACAAAAAAAGGATAATAAAAAGTAAGAAACAAAATACACCAATAGATAAAGAATATTCAAATTTAGTTGGAGGTATATTTTTTATTAACGAAAAATTATAATTTCATGAGGATTACAACTTAAGTTTCTTTTTAAAGAAAAAGTCCATTTTGAGCGAAATAAATTTTATTCTTTTGCTTAAAAAAGATATACACATGCTTGAATTGACCAATCAGAAAAATGTTCTATTTTAGAAAAACTTTCTCTCAATATGCCAACGTAAGATTTTTAAAATTTGAAAAATTTTAAAAATTAATTTTATTGTAAGTTAAATAATACAAATATAGAAATAATTATTTGAGCTTTGATTTATTTTTGACCTTTTACTATTTATTTTATATAATAGCTGCATGTTTTATATAAGAAAACGAAAAAAAAATCTTGGTTCGAATTAAAAAATAAAAAATTACATTGAACATATATTAATTAGTTTATGATGGGGAAATAAAATTTTGTTCGAATACCAAAATAATCCGAATTTTTAGAACTTTTTAGTTCGATTAAAAAAATTTATTTAACATTATTTAATATTGCAAATGGAGTAGGGAATATACAAAAAGTGTTCGAAACCTAAAAAGTTCGGATAAATGAGGTCCGGATTAACGCGACGTGACTGTACTCTAGTTTAATTTTTGCAAAGTCATTATAATTCAAAATATTTAGAAAATAAAAGTGTCCCATACATATAGTGTAAATTTTTTAAAAAGTTAATAAATAGGAAAACAAAAGATAGCGTCTTTTATAAATTCTAAATAAAAAGTACTGTAAGCAAACTTTAATAAGTAAGAAAAAAAAAGTTAAAAAATTGGAATAAACCCTTATAAACGCTAAATAAAAATGAAAACTCTCGAATATTAGACCTAGAAGTTTATTTTAAAAAAAAAGTTAGCAGAGTTCACTTTGATGATAGATAAGAATACGAAATTGATTAAACCATTGAAAAAAATTAAGCAAACTTAGGTTGTATGTTTTCTTCTTTGAATTATGAAATTCTATACCTAAAATTTATACAATTACAGCTGGAAACCCAACTGAAAAGACAAAACACAATTATAAGAAAATTGTTACTAAATCTTATAATTTAATTCTTTATGACTTCGTATTTGGGATGATGATTTATTTCGAATGTGCAAACAGCATATAAACCATCATCGTGTCACTGGAATTCCTTTAGAAACAAATAATATTTTATTAGGCAGAAAGACATAAAAATGAACTCAAATAGACAAAATTCTGTAATAAATCTCGTTTTTTGTTTATCTTACTCTTTAATTCCGATTGAATGGTAACCCGAAATCAAATCGAGCTTAGTTAATCGTTTCACTCCGTTCATTAAAGCTATCATTCTTCTGATTTTCTATTAACTGTCAAAGATATTGCGAACTATCCCTGACTGCTAAATAATCTAATTTTAAGAACTAAATTGTAAATCTAAGAATTGCATCTTCTTTTCCAAAGTTGACCAACCATAAAACAGAAGGTTAATTTAACCCTTTAATAAATATATCCTTAATCAAATAGTCTTACTTGCATTGATCGAATTGTCGCGTAAAAGCATAGGCTTATTTCGCCAAATTCAAGATATTTGTATAAAAATCCCTATAATCTTCAGGAGGCAACTGTTTGCGGTTATAAAACTTTGAGATTGCATCAATTTGAGATTCTGGTTGCTCACTTAATGTTTTTCTTCAATTAAAATTAACTTTCATTTTTTACCTCCAGAATAAAACTTAAATCTAAGTAGTATTTTCATTTTTTTTATTTCCTTTATCCTAAAGCTAGCCCAATAGTCCCACGGCTTAACAGTTGTGCCCCAAGTGAGGAATTAATGTTTTAATTCAGTGTATAAGTAGTACTCGTAATTATCAAGTCTTAAAATTTTTAAGCTTTACATACGTATAAATTTTGTTAAAACTCAGCTTTAAGCCTTTAGTGAAATTATTGATCCAACATTATCCACATATAAAAGCTCTTAGTTTGACTTCCAGACTAAATTGTGTAATGTGGAAAAAGGGAGGCAAGCTTTCATTCCACTACTTTTGTGTTAATTGTGGTTCGAAATTGAAAATTGTGATCCCGATCACCAGTTAAAGTTTTGCATGGAACAGCGGTTTATAAAAGAGATTATCAAATTGATGGAGATATTTGAGACTTATGTGTGTTGACCAGGAGTTGCTAAAAGTATTATCTATCTATTCGCTATTTAACTATTGCGATCTAAAAGACTATTACAGTGGTTTTATTTTACTTGGTTCTTACCAAAAATGATGTAAAATTACGTAATTTTACGTAATCTTACGTAAACTTACGTAAGATTACGTAATCTTACATAAGGTTCGGTAAAATATTGTAAAAATCAATTCTGCCAAAAAAACGTCCGTTTTTTGACTTTTTTCGGAGATTTTAATAATTTTTTGAAAACAAAGAAAAAATTTTCTGAAATTTTTCTCTTACGATTTTTTACATTTTTTTACCAAATTTTACAGAATTTTACGTAAGATTTAGTGCAAAAAATGTAATTTTTGGTAAGATCATGTAAGAAAATGTAAAATTTAGTCAAATAAAGTGATCTATGATTATTTTTTAAATATATTTAATTAAGAAAGACGATGTTATAGTTTTTTTTCAATTTTTCTAATATTTTATAAAAAATTTGAGCTTTAGAGGTACATAAATTAAGAGAAGCACATATAAACAAAAAAAAATTTTTAGAAAAATGAGTTTTTCACATAAATTTCGTAAAACTATACGCGACAAAAATCCATTTAATATAATGAAACTATTCTGTAAAATAAAAAAAATTTATCAATTTAGAATCAATAAGTTAGAGCGAATTAAAATTTACTGTAAAAAGCTGTAAAAACATTCCAATTTTGCTTGATAAGTTTTAGTTGAAACTAAGAATTTTTTTTTTATTTCTAATATTTTTTTTCGTCTTTTTAGCAAGAAAATTTTTTTTTACCATGTTTGAGAATTCAAAAAAGAATTTCTAAAAATATTCTTATGTGATTCAATATAATCTATTACTGAATGGAATCTTTTACTGAAAAAAAATTACTGCGGAATAATTTACTGAATCAAACTATTACTGTTTTGAAAATAAAATTTAAATTACTGAAAGAAACTTTTACTGGAAAAAAATTAAGAGTAAATTACTGAAAGAATCTATCACTGAATTGAAATTAAGGAAATTATCACTGAAGAATAAATTACTGAATAAATTATAAAACACTTTGGACACATTTTTCATATAGTGAAAACACTTTTTTGACAAAAAACTGGGAGATTAGTAAATATTTGATCAAAATAAAATTTAAGGAAACTGCTTTTCAAAGTTTAAGGTAATTAGTTCCTTTTTTTCATTATTAAAGCTTTCGTTAACTGATTAAATTTTAAAATTATTTTAAAATTAAAATTTCAAATAATCTTTATTTTATTAAAAGTAATTTCTGCGGTGATCGTAAAATTTCTAGAGGGGTTCGCACCATATTGCCATACATGAAAATTATCTTTATTGGTTTAAGACCAATCTATTCTAGATATTCATGTTCTAATACTCAGGACAGGTTAAGTCGGAGAGGTTATCCAGTAGCTCAAGTGGTATCAAGAGTAGCACTAATTAATGATAATGCAAATATGAGAATAAAAAAACTAATTCGTGTAGAAGAAGGATATGTTCATATTCGTTACAGAGAAAGGCATTTGACTCACTTGTAATCTAAAACTTTTTATTTGTAATTCTTTTTGTTTTTTTTCTAAAATAGTGTTTTTAAAAATTGTTCTTTAGTGTTTTAGATGTTTAAAATAATTAATTTCCGTAATAAATTCAGTCAGTAAAAGTTTCTTTGTTTTTTATTTTAAAACTTCCAGGAAAAGATTCGTCAAGGAATAGATTCCTTTTTTTTTTCAGTAAAATATTCATTCAGTAATATTACTGTTCTTATTTATCAGTAATAAATAAGAACAGTAATATTTTACTCAGTAATAGTTTCCTTCAGTAATTACGTTATACCTTCTTATGTGTATTTTTTTTAGATTCCTATATTTATGTTTTTTCTCTCATCTAATAAAATTTGTAGAAATTTAGTGAATAAAGTTTTTTGAGACAAATTAAATCCAAACTGGACGATTTTTATCCTTTTCTTTCCTGAGAAAGTAAAGAAAAAATTTTAAAAAATACATTTGACTGAAGGAAAGAGTCGAAGTGGAGAAAGGAATAAGTTGAGGAAAACCTAAAGAAAAGTCGAGGAATAAAATGAGTACTAGTTTGCTTTAATTTGTACTGTATCAATATGCCGAACTTAAAATTTAATAAAATATTTTGACAAACGTTCATTAGTTTAATAAATCAGAAACTTTGGCTTAAGCCGAGTGTGAACTTAATTCAGAATTGGACTTTATGTATAATAAATTTTCATTTTTTTCAGTAGTTTTTAGTAAAATAAATATAATCATTTATTTATATCTTTTCCTGAAAAACTAAAAGACTCTTTTGCCGATATAAACAGATATAATTTATCCAAACTTTCTCAGGAACAAAAATAAATGATGATATGAAAATTTTTTGAAAATTTTCTCTTGATTTTTTTCATCGATAACTTTATTTGACTAAATTTTACATTTTCTTACATGATCTTACCAAACATTACATTTTTTGCACTAAATCTTACGTAAAATTCTGTAAAATTTGGTAAAAAAATGGAAAAAATCGTAAGAGAAAAATTTCAGAAAATTTTTTCTTTGTTTTCAAAAAATTATTAAAATCTCCGAAAAAAGTCAAAAACGGACGTTTTTTTGGCAGAATTGATTTTTACAATATTTTACCGAACCTTATGTAAGATTACGTAATCTTACGTAAGTTTACGTAAACTTACGTAAGCTTACGTTAAATTTTGTAAGTAAGAAAATGTAATCTTACGTAAGTTTACGTAAGATTACGTAAAATTACGTAATTTTACATCATTTTTGGTAAGAACTAACTAAAATAAAACCACTGTATTACTAAATTCTTTAAATGAAAAATTGAAAAATTAGAAAAACACGTTTATTTGACTTAGCGCATATAACTAAAGAAACGGCTTTTATAAGTTAATTTATCAAAAACTTTGATTTCAAAATAAAGGAACAATTTATTAGACAAAGTATCTCGTTACACTAATCAATTACTCATTCGGATAAGATCGTCCATGTGTTCATTCCAACTATAGTCAAATAGACCAAAGCTTATTATGCTGCGTTCCCACTTCCTACACTTCCTGCCAGTCAAAGATAAAAAAAAATGGACTTTTTTCAAACGATAACCGCTCTAACCGGTTTTCAACGAAATCGAGTTCCAACAATAATCAAGGAAGAAAAAACAGCCATCAAAAAGATAATTGTCGATTTACTTTTTTTTTATTCAATTCTTTTTTAAATAGAGTAGTTATCTTTTATTTATTTCTAAAATTTTTTTTTAAGAAATTATTACTGTTTACGATAATATTTAAGTTAAGAAAGTTTGTTGTTATTTAAATGAGAGAGAATGGTTAATGAAACGACATATTGATAAAGCGTAAAGTTTCATTGAAAGTAAAACTCGGCTTGGGTTACTTTTGTAACGTTACAAAATTCCTTTTATAAAATTAAAATTTGTAACGAAAAATGTAATCGTTACAAATTTCCTTTTTGATTAAATATAGTGTTATTACGAAACAAATTAAAAAAATTCAAATAATTAAATTAAGTCATTTATTATTCATCTGAATCGGTATCTCTATCTGACTCTGACTCATCATCATCATCGTCAATAACATTTTCTTTGAGTTTTTTCTCTAATTTTGAAAAATCGAACGTTTCAATAGCATATTTAACGTAAGTATCAATAAATATTTCTTTATCCCTAAGCATTTGTTTTTGGTTGAGCAAAATGGCATCGTTAATAATACAGTCTGACCTCGATTTTGTTAACGCTGATTTTGTTAACGCTCGATTTTGTTAACATTTTTAAAATGACGCTCGTTAACAACATCTTTTCCCATTATAAAAGAATTCGAATTTGTTAATTTTGAATTTGTTAACATTCGGTTTTGTAAACATAATTTTGACACTTTTTCGAATTATATCTAATCTTTTTACATGTATAAGTCGTTTGATTTTGTTAACAAATTATTTTTTTTTCTATATTATTATGTATAAAATTGAAAGGTCATCTTACAAACAAAAAAAGAAATAATAAATTGACACACCTTATATTTTTTATTTTATTGATTTAAAATAATTTAAAAACCTCAAAACCATAAGACATTACAACTATAAATGTAATATCATATCATCTTGAAGCGAAAAATTTTAGTTCTATTAAAGAGAAGGCTGATGATATAGAAATTTAACAACTAAAGACAAAGAAACACTTCAATTGATTGAAATTATCCTTTGATTAAGCCCTATTTTTCTAATAGATTTGTTAAATTTGTTAAAGACCAGCATCGACCTCTTCAACTTTAAACTTATTGATAATCTTGAAAATATCAGGTTTTGCTAAACTGAGATTTGCTAAGCTAATCCTTCTAAATTATTATTAGTCAGAGGGTTATTATTGCTATCAAAATGGTTCCACATTTCTATGTCAAAATTTTTCTCAAAATAAGTATTTACAAAATAAGTCATAAAGTCATCTACTTTAGGTAACACATAACTTTTCAAAATAAAATTCGTTTACGTATTCAATAAGAATAAAAGCTAAACTACATATACTCTTAAACCAGTTTTTAGACCTAAAGCATTAAATTTTTTCATCAGAGATTGACAAAAATGGAATAAACAACCTTTACTTTTAATATCCGGAAAACAAAATTTGAAAGAATTAATTGCCGCTCCCTCGAAATCTGTCATAAAAACTTTGGATCTTAACTTAGATTCATATTTTTTGTCTCCTTTTTTATTGCCTTAAATATAATATTATAATCTTTCTTACGTCTTTTATTCATTAATGAGTAACAACAAGGGACTTTTAGGTAGTTTAGGGCAACCTTTTTTCTTTCTTTTTTGTAAAGTTGCCTTGTTGGCACGATAAGAAGGTAAGGCTGATGCTTAATCCTCATAAGAAATACCACTTGATTGAGCTATTTTATTTTGATCATCCAAAAAAATTTGCACAGAACTAAGATTCGGTTCTGATTCGCAGCGTAATTTTAAATTTGTTTTAAATTTATTTACCGCTTGTTCAAAATTTGATATTTAATGATGCTCGATAGAAGAGTTGTGTTCGCTGACTCACTCGATCTTTTCGTTTTTGGCCACTGTGACAGACCCGGGCATTTATTTCTTTTGCAGTATCAGTTAATGTTATTTCGATTGATTCGTTGGCGTTTAAAAAAAAATCCATTAAAACATAAATCGTGTGCATCATGGTTAACATCGTCATTTTCGATTATTGATTTTTTAATTCGGTTGTTTGGTACATATTCAAGTAAGTTTGATTCACAACTCATTTTGGTATCCTTTAAAAGACACACCTTAAAATTTTTTCAAAAGTTACACCGGGTGTAAATCGGGAAATATGACTTTTAGAAATTTTTTTTTTTCTTTTAAAATATTCCTCATAGTCTAAAGCCCCTGGGAAATTTTTATTTTTATCGGGCGATATTTGTTTGTATAAGAAAAGTGAACCCAAAGGTTTTTACAATTGATACACCCTGAAACACCCTATCAAATTATATGAAACACCCTTTCACACCCTTTTGATTCTGAAAGAGAAGCTCAGATTATGTTTGGGAAAAATATTGCTGGAACTCTCCGATTGAGGAAAACTGGATAAAAATCCCAAAAACGGTTTTAAAAGACCTTGGAGATACACCATAGTTAATTTTTAGTTTTCAATTTTAACACTAGTAAGTTTAGTAATTTTTCGTGGTTTTTCGGGTCGAGGATCACGAATTTGAGGTCAGTTTTGCGAAAAAGTTGAAATTTACGATCTTAGCATTTATATCAAAAGGCGTCATTAGTTCTAAAGTATATTTAAGATGAAAAAAAGTATTTCTCCATTAAGAAAATATATTTTTCTGATAGAAATATTGAAATACTAAATTTTTATAATTTTTTTTTCTGAAATTAATATTTTTATTGATTTTTTTTGAAAAAAATTCCATATCTAAAGTTGCAGAAGTTGAAATTGCTCTTTTAGACATTACCAGTACCCTAATTATGATTTTGAGAGTCAAGCAAAATGTTCCCCGGTATTTGTTACTTCTTTCACCTTGTAAGATTTACTGTCTTTATGACATTAAAAGACTAAGAATCCTTATGGAATTAAGATATATTGGATTTCTTAGTCATTAATTAACATTTTTTAAATTAGGGTGCGACTTTTAAAAAATTTTTAAATATTTTTAGCTTTTGAACATTGATTTTTTTTTAAAAAAATGTGCGTTTCAAAGCTCGTTAAAATTCTCAATGGTTTTATTCCATTTTTAACCATATTTTAGAGTTGTAATATTAATTTCAGAATGAGAGAACTAACTCTTCAAGATTGAGAGTATTATGCAGCTAAAAGGAGTATTTAATACTTAAATAATGTTAGTTATTTAATAAAAAAGAATAAGTGCTAGGAATCTTTTATCGAAATTTAATTAAATAAATTCGAACAAGCATCGAACTCTTCATATTTAAACTTTTTAATAGCCTTAAAAGTAGGATGTTTGACTTAAGTCAAATGTTTTTTTAATTTAAATTTTATTAGTACGAGGAAATCAAAACTGTCAAGATGCTTCCACATTTGTATGTCAAAATTTCTCTCATTTAATTTATTACAAAAAAAGTCATAGAGTCATCTAATTTAGGTAAATTAGGATGATTAAACAAATTTAAATAACTTCTTTTTTGATGATTTTTTTTTAAATTAATACTAACGTTACAAAAGTAATCAGGACGCTTAACACTTGACCTTTTTACAAGATTATCCTTCAAGCTCCGATTAAGCATAGGTCATTAATTATGAAAGTCTGTTTTAAAATTTCCTTTATTTTCCATATAATCAATAATTTAATTAAGATTACATTAATTTTTATTTATTGTGATCTTCATTAAATAAGCTTTCAAACGCATGGTTTGATTCTATTAAAGTTAAAAAAAATATTCAGGAGGTCAAAGAAATCGAAGATATTAGGTTTATTAATATTATTATACAAGATTAAGTAAAAGAATTAAAATGCAATGGGTTTTCTGGTAGGAAATATCTTATAATGTTCAAAAGCTAAAAATATTTAAAAATTTTTTGAAGCTAAAAATATTTAAAAAAGAGCAATTTCAACTTCTGCAACTTTAGATATGGAATTTTTTTCAAAAAAAATCAATAAAAATATTAATTTCAGAAAAAAAAATTATAAAAATTTAGTATTTCAATATTTCTATCAGAAAAATATATTTTCTTAATGGAGAAATACTTTTTTTCATCTTAAATATACTTTAGAACTAATGACGCCTTTTGATATAAATGCTAAGATCGTAAATTTCAACTTTTTCGCAAAACTGACCTCAAATTCGTGATCCTCGACCCGAAAAACCACGAAAAATTACTAAACTTACTAGTGTTAAAATTGAAAACTAAAAATTAACTATGGTGTATCTCCAAGGTCTTTTAAAACCGTTTTTGGGATTTTTATCCAGTTTTCCTCAATCGGAGAGTTCCAGCAATATTTTTCCCAAACATAATCTGAGCTTCTCTTTCAGAATCAAAAGGGTGTGAAAGGGTGTTTCATATAATTTGATAGGGTGTTTCAGGGTGTATCAATTGTAAAAACCTTTGGGTTCACTTTTCTTATACAAACAAATATCGCCCGATAAAAATAAAAATTTCCCAGGGGCTTTAGACTATGAGGAATATTTTAAAAGAAAAAAAAAAATTTCTAAAAGTCATATTTCCCGATTTACACCCGGTGTAACTTTTGAAAAAATTTTAAGGTGTGTCTTTTAAAGGATACCCTCATTTTTATTTTTATTTAATATTTCTTTTTTTTTAATTTTTTTTTTGAATTAATTGTAACGTTACAAAATTCCTTTTTGAAACGCAATTTTTTTTCTATTATATTTACTCGTTACATTTTTCTTTTTTTGAAAACGTTAAAAAAGTATCGTAACAAAAGTAGTCAGGACGCAAAACTCTTGGAGAAAGATTTGGTAAATTAAACATGTTGATTTGGAACATTTGAAAGATCGAAGATTAAATTAGAGCTGACATACATGACAATTATTAAAATGATCATTTTTTTATAGTAAACCTCAAAAACGTTCATTATACTCGTGACAAATAAAGATCCAGTAAACCAACCAAAAATTTTGTTGAGTTAATGGTAATTCGATTCAACGCATTTGGTACGTTTATTATAGTATTTATAACCCAAACAATCTTCATTACGTTATTTTTCATACATTTTTATGCTAGAAAAATAAAAAAATATAAATAATAATTTCTGATTCGTCTTTATCGAGTAATCTAAATCGAATTTAAGGCACTTTTTTTTCAATAATTATGTTTTATTTTATTTAATATAAGACATATAGAATTTTAGTTTTGATTTTTGAATTTAGCACATACAATTTTCGAAATTTTTGATTTAAAAATTTGGCAATTATGGTAAAAATTGAATTTTATAAGTTGCTTTAATTCAGCGTTTATGTTACTAAGAATTTCTGTTTAATTTATGAAATTGTCAAGAATTAAATTTTGAAACATCCCCTACTGCTTACGATTCAGACCCTGTCCCACTACCGATCTTCGCTTTTTACCTAAAATTCCACATGGATATGCTCCGATTCCCCGTCCATCATCACTAATATAAAATGAACCTAAATGTGTATTTATTTTGAAGATTAAGCAGTTATTTTGAATTTTGCATAATTTTTTCAATAAATAATATCAAAATCTTTGAAAAGTTTTATGGATTTGGCAACCTTCTAATTTTTGTTCCAAGAGCAAGAAATCATTAATTAATCTGACAAGCAACTTGATTAAAAACATATTAACCAAAATAAAGCAACACACAAATTTAATTTGGCATTTTGAGAAATTGAGAGAAAAATTCACACCGGTATTTAAAATAAAAAAATAGAAAAAAATAACGGTAAAATAGAAATTTTCGAGACAATAGTAAATTTTTTTTAATTAACAAATTCTCCTCTTTTTTTAAACTTAGATTGGGTAAAATATTTTCAAGAACGCAAATTTATACCGCGCAATAGCCATCCGGGTATTTTAATAGAGTTATGTTTAATACCATTGGAAAAACTAGATTAGCTATCAATTTTTGAAAAATAATCGACCATAGTCTTTTTAGTAATATTAATAACAGGGATTTTTTTTTAATGCAACATCAAGGGTCGGGATATGCAACATGAATATGCAACTTCAAAGGTCGAAATATGCACGATATATGCAACTTCGATTCAAATAATTTTAACATATTCTTAAAAGGTAGAAAAAAATACATAATTAGACATCGATATTTTTAAGACTTTACTTTTTTTGAGTTGAAAAATGCCGTTTAAACGTCAATTTTTTATTAATTTTTAAATTTTCTCATAATGAAAATTGTTAAGGGGTGTCTGGGAGAGGGTCCATTGTTTCTCAAAATAATAATTAGCCAATAAAATTTGAGATATGCAACACATATGCAATATGCAATTATATGTTTTTGCATCGAAAAAAAAAACCCTGATTATTAAATAGCCCAGGTCTAAGATTGTTAAGTTTAAGTTTCAAGGTCAATCAACAGGCTAGTGGGAGGAGATCCTCCCGTCCTTACCTCCCCTCTCAATTAAATAGTTTTTATCTATATTTGTAATTTTAGTAAAAAAAGGACTTTTTTTTAATTGATATTTTTATTCTATTTATTAAAAAAAGTTTTTCAAAAACCGAATTGAATGAAAACCTTACAAAAAAAGAAGTCGAGTTAAAAACCTGAATTTTTCCAGAAAAACAGGCTTAATTAGTCAATTATTTGAACCTGTTAAGAAATTCCGAGGCTAAACGAAACATTTCAACAATTGTAACTGATTTCAAATGAGATTTTATCAGATAATTAAGAAAATTATTTTTATATTTTTTTTCAGTTTTTTAAAATTAAAATCGTAAAATGATGTAGTTGCTTGAAAATTTATCGCCACTTCTTTACTTTAAATGTTTCGTTTTTTAAAAAGCAAACTTCTTCTTTTTTTTTAAGACATTAGCATTAGATTTAACAGTAAAATGAACTAAAATTATTCTTTAAAATTTTTGATTCAATTAAAAAATCTTGAAACGAAAAAAAATATGTCTAAAAAAATTTTTGTTTTCTAGAAAAAAACTTTAAACTACAATTTTTTTTTCTTCTTTAGCCTTGAAATATCAATTTATGTTGTATCTAGACTTAAAAAACAAAAAGTCTAAAAGTAAAAAGTCAAATTTTGCATCATAGACAAAAAATCATCGTTTCTTAATCAATACTTTACTTTAAATGTTTCGTTTTTTAAAAAAGCAAACTTCTTCTTTTTTTTTATTTTACAACTTTTTTTTGTGCCATTAGTTTAGACTTAATTTAAACGGGTTTTTAAAGTTTCACAAATATGAACCAAGCTAGAAAAATTTCAGCAAAAATTTCAAAAGATTCCTGGTTTTATATTCGGTAAGCTGTTATTAACTGGTTACTAAAAAACCCCGATTATTTATTTCCCCAGGGGTCCTTAATATATTTTAGTAAATTGGCTATTGCACGGCATTACGGTAGTCTTTAGATACCATATTTAAAAAATCATTAAACTTTTGAATTTTAGGCCAATTTTCTTTAATGACCGGGTTAGATCCTTTTCACATTTAAATTTTTTATACGTAAATTAAATTGCATAAAAAGTTTTCATTACAAAAATTTTTGTGCTTTTTTCAAGCTTCTTCGATTTGTTTAATATTTATCCAACAAAATCAAATTTAATGCTTAAATGATTTTATCGACAATAAAATGATTTATTTTCATTTTAATAATTTAGAAAGCATAATAATAAATTGTCTTTCTAAAAAAATTTTTATGTCTGTTAAATAAAATTTTTTGAATAGAAACATAAAATATTTCTAGAACCCAAGAGTCATAAAATAAAAAAATATATAATAAGTTTTTTCCTTTCTTAGAATAAATCGATTCACTCATTTCAACTCACTTCAATTTAGCTGGTTTAATTTTTAGTAATTTTTAGCTAATAAATATCCCTAATGCATTATAATTGAATCGAAATATGTTTATTCATTAAATAAACTATATTAAAATATATTGAAAATTCAATTTAGCTAAAGAACCTGATATTTACTGAGCAGTATTTTTTTTGGGAAATTAGATTAATTTATATAAAAAAATATAAATGGATTAGTTAATATTTAGCTTCCTAATTTTTAAGCCTTAAAGTAAAGAACTAAAAAATACTTATGTCGATGTAAATTTGACATATCCGAAGGAGTTACGACTCGACTGGATTTAGAAATAAATATAAAATAAAAAAATAAGTGAAATATTACGAGCAATAGGTAAAAATTGAATTAACAGAAAATCTCGCATAAAAAAATGAAAAATGAGAAATTAAATACAATTAAAAAAATTTTAAGCAAATTTTAAGGTTTCTTAAAAAAAGACAAGTCTTTTTTTCAGTCCACTTAAAAAGTTGATTTGATGTCGCATCAAAGAGTTTGAATTATTAAAAAATAGAGGTTTTTCTAATTTTAAATGACACAGACTTGTCATTTTTTCATCTAAACGATAGAATTTTGATTTGATGTCTGTGTCATTTAGATGCAAATTATTTATGTAAATCGATGTTGTAAATTCTATCTCTTTGATGCGACATCAAATCAAACTTTTAAGTGGCGTCATATTCATGTCGAATAAAAGCTTTGAGGAGACAATAAAAAATTTTTGATTTTTTTGAAATCGATTTGACATCACACACTATAGAGCTTATGAGAAAATAGCGAATTCGTAACGAACCTTACTTTTCACCATTTTTTCATTAGATCTGCTGTAATTTATCGTTGATTTTTTATTTCTTGCTAAAGGCTTGGTTGAATTGGCATTCAAGGATTTTATTGATTGAAAAAAAAAATACAGGATTCATGAAGCATACAGTTATAAGCCTTATCCGTCCAAAACTGAATCAAAAATTACCCAAATTAATGTTGTCGGCCAAAATGAGTCATTTGACTAGAAAGCACAACTTTAAATTATTTATTATTAAATTCGATCGAAGGTAAAAGCATTCTGAATTCTCGAATTTTCCTATATGCTCATTCGGTTTCTAGTCTTATAATTACAAAATGTTTAAAGAACTCGTTTTAAAGTATTATCTTTATAAGTGCGGTGTAATTCTATTAAGTAATTTCGGTAATATATCGAACTCATAATTAACGGTAATATTTTCAAAAAAAATAAAATTTTCTTTCATCATTTTACGGTACTATTACTCCGTAAATGAAATTCGGTTTTTGAAAAATAATTAAAAATAAAATAAATAAAAATAAATAAATTAAAGAAACCGGATGAAAAAAATAATAAAAGTTACGTATAATAATAATTAACATAATTAAATACTTTTTGAAGTAGCTAGTACGAATTAAATTTTTTAAAAATCATTTTGTTTTTAATTATTAAAGATGACATATCTAAAAAATTCTGATTATCATTGGGGATTCTTCAAATATGTCATCATTTCAAAAAAGGATTAACATAGAATTATAAATTAAACATGAAATATATTAGTTTCTTTTTTCAAAAAGGGAACTATTGTAAAAAAAGAATAATTCAATCCTTAAGATTTAATTATATATTGCTCGTAAATTTAAATAAATAAAAAATGTATTTTTAGTAGTGTTGTGAATCGATTGGTGAAAAATCGACGATTAATCGATTTTTCGATTAATTGAGCAACTCGATTTGAAATTTTAAAAAATCGATTTTAATCGATTCTAAATTTTAAATAATCGATTATAATCGAAAATTAAATAATAAAATGAAATAAATTTAGACCAAAATTAAATAATAAAATGAATTCCGAATATAAAATTTAAAAAAAAATTTTTGTTTTAAAAAGTTAAAAGTTCGAATCATATAAAAATGTGATGTTGTTTAAAATAAGACTTCCTCTTTCTAAGATAAACTTTTATAAAAAATCTTTTGAACGATTTCATAAACTGTTAACAAGCAGTCAAATAAAGTATTTTATTTGGTCTAAATAAAAACTGAATTTGATTTTTGGTTAGGAAAACATTTGATGACTTATCGCAATTTAAAACAATTAATTGATTTATAAATTTCTTTACGGAATGGATAAATGAAAAAATAAAAATAAAATGATTTTGATTTTGATGTCGATTGTTCGGTTTTTCAACTTCTTCCTAAAATTATTAAGTTTTTTTATTTTATTTATTCATTGTTTTCATTAATCAATTGCAAAAATTAACCCACATGACCAAATTTTAACACTTTAAAAATTGGTTAATTTTGAATAAATTAAAAAACTTATGCATTTTGTTAGTTTTAAAATTTCGATTTAAATCGATTATAATCGATTTTAATCGATTTAGTATTTTTTATAATCGATTTTAGCCGATTTTACAAATCAATAATCGAATCGAATCGATTTTAAGATAAGTCAATCGATTCACAACACTAATTTTTAGAATTATTAAGTAATATTAACCAAAGGATAAGATATAGAGATTCTTGAAAATTCACAAAAGCTCAAAGATTTTTTTTTATTACTTTTGTTTAGTTTATCTTAATTCTATTTTAATCTATTTTAATTTAACATGAAAAAATTGTTGAAAAACGATATTTTTAGCAAAATTTTTCAATTTTATCAAATTAAGAGTTTATTTGGTGAGATTTTATGATAATCTAGGAAATTGATGAAATTAAGATCCCTGTTTTTCAAAATATAACCAAGAAACAAAAGTTTTATTCTGCAAGGTCCATGATTTCTATAATTCATTCTTGAAAGAAATTATGTTTTATTAGTTATAGATTTAAAAAACTTTAGATTTAAACAAAAACTGCATTTTTTAACCATTTAAATGTAATTTACATTTAAAACTTGTATTGTAAGTAATTTATTTTTTCAATAACATTTAGATCTCGATTTTGTAAACTTTCAAGGGAAAATAAAAAAAAGTTTACAAAATCGAAGAAAATTTGCAAAAAAATAAACATTTTTTCAAACAAAATCAAAATTTCACAAAATAAGGATCCTTATTTTGTGAAATTTATCGATAAACAAAAACGAGGTCTGAATTTTAATTTTTTTAGTTTAGCTTCATAAAGCTAAAGTTTTGCTAAATCTTCAAGCAGTTGACCTGATTTGTTATCATATTATGCTTTTATGAAAAAAAAAAAAGTTTTCAAAATTTTTCATAATTACGGGAAGTATACAGGATTCGAAAACACCAAAAATAAAACTAGGGCTTTTTAAGAAAATTGGATTTAAATCCAATAGTATTTTGAAATTTCAAACTAAAAACGATGACATTTTGATGTCGATTATCATTTTAATTGTCTATAGCTCTTTTGTTTAGAGATAAAGCAAGTAAAAATATCTGAATATTCTTTTTATGCAAATTAAATTTAAAAACCAATCACTAAATTAATTAAAATATAAAAATTTTAAACGACTCAAAAATGTATTTTATTTAAGTTATCCGAATTGTTAAATTTAATTTTAAGTCATAAACTGTAAAAGTCCTATTCTAAAAATTTCTAATTTGAAAAAAATCTTATTTCAATAAAGCAATATTTAGAAAACTCGAATAAAAATAATATTGTTTTTTCACCTACGTTAAGAAAATTCTTAGTTCTTAGAAATCTTAGATCTTAGAAGTTTTTTAAGAAAAAAAATATTTGAGATTCTTAGATTTTTAACTTCTAAGAACATCTAAGAACAACTAAGAATTCTTAAATATTCTTTTAAATGACAAAAATATTTCTTCTTTTTATACTTAAAAAAAATTTATTAGAGCCAATCAGCTTCATCTTATTTAACTTTTACTAATAACGTAAATGCTCGATTTTTATGACATGTCATTATTATAGGATACCCTATATTTATGACATGTCGTTATGTTTCGAATGATTTTTTAAAAATTTTTCATGTTTTTTGAAGCAAATTTTAACATTTAAGAATATCGATTCAACAAGGCTTCACTGTTCCATAGAAAAACTTTTTTTTACTTATTATAAATGTAGATCTAAATTATTTTTCGTATAATTTATTTATATAGGTATATTTACGGTCATTTAGGCATGTCTCTTTGTGAAAATACACCAGGGTCTTTTTTTTCGAAAAAAAGGAGGGTGTCTGTTTTTCAGGTATCCTTTTTGTGACATGTCATAAAAATGGTTACCAATTTCTCGAAAAAGGCCTATTTTCGGGTTTTATGACATGTCATAGATTGATTTTTTCTACCACTGTTCGATACATAACGACATGTCACTATTTGGAATAATGACATTATACATTTGGAAATAGACATATATTAACGTAAATGATCAAAATTGAGCATTTACGTTACTTGGATTCTATTTTACTGTTACTATTAAAATTTTAAATTCCGAATTTATCTTTGTAGAAAAAAATACGTGTTTAATACGTATTTATTAACATTCTTCTGTTTTTTTAATTTGTTAATCCCAATTTAAAAAAAATAACTCATATTGAAAATATATTAATTTTATTTTACTTAAGAATTATAGCTTTTAAATATATCACTAACGATTGCTTAAGGTGCTTTCAAAAAAAAATAATATTTTTTGTATTTAAAAGGAAAAATAAGAATATAAATAATAAATCAACGAAAATCAAAAATAAATTTGATAAAATCATTTTCTTTCAAGTTTTATTATTATTCAAATACAAAAACAAGATGATGATTTCCTAGAATTAAATTTATGAATTCGAGGAATAATTTAAAAAGCTTTTTATCCAAGGGTTCCCCCAAAAGAGATTTTATTTATATTATATTTATTTTCTATAATTTAGTTTTTTATCTGTGTTTTTTATCCTATATTGATGTAAATTTTTGTAAAATGAATCAATTTACAATGCCCGATAGGGATGACGAAAATCTTAGTTAAAAAATTTAGTAAAATAATTAAAATATAAGCCTTATTTAGTATCAATAATTTAATTAACTCACTCTCTGAAATTTATATTTTAACTTTTTCTAAATTATCTAATTTCTGAATAATTAATTTTTATCACTTAATAATTGTGTATTTTAACGATTAAAGATTTTGAAAATGAGATGCAAATTTCGTATGAAATTTTATCCATTATCACTTTTAAATCTATTTTTCATTATATATGATTTTTTTATTATCTGATAATAAATTTCTGTATGATTAAAGTATCTTTATTATATTACAGGCAAAAAAAGATTTTTCTTATTAATTCCGAGTATTTTTTTTTTTAGTCTTTAATAAAAATTCAAAATATAAAGACAAACAAGGTATGAGTTAGAAAATCGAAAAAAACGACAACAAAAATTTTACCTACACTTTATTTAAAAGAGGTTGGAAATTACAATCTACTAATGACAATTTAAAGTTTGGAAGTTATTTATACACTGTTAAAAAAAGGTTGTAATTTTTTTAGTATTGACAACCTTAAGGTTGGTATAAATACCTTCCAACCCTTAAGTTGTCAATATTCAGGTTGTAAATTCCAATTTTCAACCTTTTTTGTTAACAGTGTACGATTCTAAAAAAAAATTACAACTTTTTATTTTAACAGTATAAAATAATTTATAACAGTGCTCTATTGTGTTGTGTAACACACCACTTTTAGATTATGAATCGATTTTTAAATGGTCTTTTTTCAATTTTTACTTCCAAGTCAATTTTATTTTTCTGCGGCAGACATGATTCATTTTGTAAAATGTATGTCACAGATAAATTAATAAGCGATTTCCATGTTAATGCAATATTCCCTTTAGCAAAGTTTTAAGTCGAAAGGTTGTTGGTATCTATATTAAACCACAAACTTTCTATAATTCAGTTCTTCCAAAAAAACATTCAACTGTGTGTAACTCCAAAGATGCTTATTTTTTTAGTAAAATGTAAACAAAAATTAATTTATTAATTATTGCATCTTATTTGTTTGTTTCAATACACATAAGAATGATAAAAATTTAAAAAAAACCTTCGAAAAAAGGCTCATATTTGGTATTCTCTAAAAGACGAAAGAATGGAATGATGGGAACCGTTCGTAAAACTTAGAATATTTTGAATCTCTACAATAATTTAGAATTAGTTAAAAGATATAAAATTTTATTTATTTTAGGGAAAAAGGTGAATGTAATTGATTCGATGAATTTAGCATTAAAAGATAAAAATGATCAAAAATCCTGAAAAAAGCGATTTTTTTTTATTTTTCTCAAAAACTACTCGACAGAACTTTAAACACTTTTAATAGTAATTTACTACCCTGGCCATTCATATGTTGCAAAAAAGAAAATTCATTTATTTCCAAATTACTTCATAAATATTCATTAACGTTCAAGAACATTCAAAAGAATTCGCGTGAATACAAGTGAATACTTTTGAATATTCATAAACATTCATTTTCGGAACATGTGAATGGCCAGGGTAGTACATAGTAAAATTATTTTTAAAATTAAAAAAAAATTTTTTCCTTTAAATATATTTATTTTTATATCACTCAAAAAGGCTAATTTTTCTCTAAATTTTTATGAACTAGCCGGTTATTTCAATGATTTAAATACAAAAAAATATTTCAAAATTTCATATAAAATTTAATAAGACTGGAGAAACAAAATTAAGAAATTTAATTAGTCAGAGAAAAAATTATTAGGAATCAAGTGCCTCTTGAAATGGAACTGATGAAATTTTAAAAATAATTGAAACACCAAGTTTTAAATCTTTTTGAACAAGAACGTTCATGAACGCCATTACATTAAAAATTTTTTAAATTTTCATTCCGACTAGGTTTTAATTTTTCACAATTCTAGATAATAATCAATTCTCCAATTATGTGTAAACAAAATTTATATTTTAATTTTCTTCAAACTTATTATGATAATTAATAAGACTAAATCGATATTTCCAACTATAAAAATTTATATCAACTTTTAAATGAATTTGCAAATTTTACCTAATTGCAATTGCAATTAATTACAAAAAAATAAAAAAATTAATTGATTTTTTAGACGATTTAAAAATTAATTCATTTTAAAAATCGGCCCGTAAAATTCAGAAGTTAATTCAAAGATTGAATTGGATAAAATAAATATAAATAATTATCGGAAATCATTCCAAACTAAATAACAAAGTGAATTGTTTTCTTTTAAGAAGAGGAATATAAACAAACCAACTTAAGACAAGCTATGAATTTATTTGAAGGAATTTTAGAATTTTTTTAAAAATAAATAATCTTTAATTTATTTTTAGCTTTAAAAATACAAATAATTAAAAAGAATAAAGTCGTCAATATAGATTTCTAAAAAATGAATTTTCTAACGACAATATTGATTTTAAAAAAAGGAAAATTTGTAATTATTCTATTTTTATTTTACAAAATCTACTGAAAATTTAACTAAATTTGCTTTTATTTTATAAATATAAAAACCACTTTAAGTTATTTTAGAGCAATTCAAGTTTAATTGAATTTTAAATCGAAAATTTCACGTTTTTATCGAATCCTTATTTACTTTAGTATGATTACCTAAAGAACTAAATCATATTTTTTTATATGAAATATTAAAGAAAATTCGAATTTATGATTATTCCCAGCAAATGAGAATAGAAAAAAAGATTTAGATTTTTTGTTTTTGTTACAACATAAGCAAGCAATTAAATTTCTAGCTAAATTCACTACGAGAAATAAAATACCAAATGAAATTTTTTTATCGAAAAATCAAATAATTTTTTTTGCTTGTGAATTATTTATTGACTCTTATTAATTAGAGGAAAATATATAAAAATAACATAGATTCAAGTCTTGCTCATAATAAGACTTGTTCATATTAGAAAATTTAAGCAGAAATAATAAATAATTTTTTTCAAAATATATTGAAAAACTCAGTTTTTATATATTTTTTTAAATTAAAAAAAATTTAATTTTCTAGTAGAGTTGGTAAACTTGTCATTCACCTTATTATTATCCTAATAACTTATGATTTATCTTTTTGTAAAATTAGAAAGAAGCTTTTTAAAAAGAAATTTTTGATTTTTTAAAATTTTTAAATGAGTGAATATACTCCCCCAAGTCAACGATATCCTTCAGATTTAGAAACAATAACACCAAATCGTTTTACTCAGTCGATTAATCAACATAGCGACGATAATGAAGATGATAACGGTAATAAGAAAAAGGCATCATATGTCAAAACAGAAAAATGCAAAACTACATCAATTCTTAAAAATCCTAGCATTAAAATTCGAAATGCAAAATGCATATCTAATCCTCATATAACTCGCCAATCCTTTAACAACAATGAAAATAATAAGGAAAAAAATGTAGAAAACACAGAAAATGAAGATGATGAGAGCGATCAAAATGAAAACGAAACAGATAATGAAAATGATGAAAAATATCCGCTATCTCAGCACCAGGAATCGTCACGAAAGCAACTTTCTCAAAAAACAGTAAAAATATTTACTAGACCTGAAAAACTCAACAATAATCTTTCGAATAATTTAACACCTTTGAGAACTAATCAACAATTTGCAAATCATAATAGTTATTCCTCTCCAATTAAGAGTTCTCAAGGATCAAAATATGTCAATAGTATCACAAGTTCAGGATATGAAAGTATAGCTCTATATTCTATAAATTTAATTATTTTTTTTTATCATAAATATTTTTTAAGTTGACATGAAAAATGGGAAAATAGATTTATGGGGACATCTATTAATTGGAATTTCGTACTTTTTTTTATTATTCACGTTTCCTTTTTCATTATGTGCCTGTGTTAAAGTCGCGCAAGAATATGAGAGGTATAAAAAAATTTTAAAAGGATCTATTTAAAAGAAAATTTAATGTTATTTTTATTTTCCATAAAAAAGAGCTGTAATTTTTCGTTTAGGTCGAATTTTACCTGGTGGAGCTAAAGGTCCTGGTATATTTTTTGTGTAAGTTTGCCTTAATCATAAAAATTTTTTTATTTTAATCAGAAAACGCTGTTTAAACAGCTTTTTTGGTCTGTTTTTTTTTCTCAGGTTTTTTTATTGTTGATGTATTGATAACTAACTTCAAATAGCCGTAAAATGACTGAATATTACCGACTCGACGAGTTTTTTTTTCTTTTTTTCTCCTCACGACCGAGCGCTTAGAAGCAAACTCCTTTTAACAGAGCCGGTCGCTACACTTGCTACAATGTTCCTTTTGGAACCCTTATTTTAAGTCACCACGACTCGCAAGCCTGATTATCTCTAATCAGTCCCATTTGGCGGCGAATGGTTGCGCCAATCTAGAGTTACAATGCGCTGTATGTAACGCATCCGCTTAGCTTTTTGTTTTTATGCAAGTCCGTTCAGTTTTTGAACATGTGAATGACCAGGGGAGTATTTAGTTTATTTTTTAATATTTAGATTCAAAAACCGGAATTTATTTAATTAAAAGAATATAATAAAATAATAATTCAGGCTTCTATTTTACAAAATTGATTCATTTTACATTAGTTTCATGATTTTTGTCCTGTTTATCAGTATTATGTTAATTAGCTTTTTCTTTTTAATTGATAAATTGCACTTTTTCAGTTAAAAATTAATTTCTAAATTATGAATTAGTAGGAGTAACTCTGAGATCCTCAGAAAAATAAAAAAATTATTTAACGTAATTTTGCGTAAAATTACGTATTTTTAAGTCATTAATTCAATTCTTTATTTCGCACCAGAATACTTAAAAACCTCTTAGTGGCATAAATAATGATTAAAAATTGATTAAAAACTCAATCTATTCAGTTTGGAGTTAACTTTAAGCATTCTAAATTTCATACTCATCAGCATTTAAATCAAAAAATAATCCGGAATTTTTCGGTTAAAAATTGAAGCTAGGTTTTAAATGTTTTTCTTAATTTTCCGAGTGAAGTAGGGATCTAAATCCTGTTATTTTAATATCAAAAAAACACTTTAAACATTAAAAATTTTTAATTTAAACTAGAAATTTTTTTTAAGGCTCCCTTGTATTGATACTTATACTAAGGTTGATTTAAGAACTGTAACCTTTGATGTCCCACCTCAAGAAGTAAAATTTTATCTTTTGAATACTTTTTAATGCTAAATTTTGTACTAAAATATTATTTAGATTTTAACCAAAGATTCTGTTACTGTGTCAGTCGATGCTGTTGTATATTTTAGAATATTCAACGCAGTTATATCCGTGATAAATGTAGAGGACGCAGCAAAATCAACCAAGTTACTTGCAGCTTCCACTTTACGTAACATATTAGGCACGAAATCTTTACATGAAATTCTTTCAGATAGAGAGTCTGTTGCAATTCTAATACAAAATAATTTGGACGATGCAACTGGACCCTGGGTAATTTTAAAATTTAATTTATTTACCTTTATTAAACTATTTTATCTTCAATCGTTTAAATTTTATTTCTAATTTTAAGTGAAATTCAATAAAATTACTACGATTCTAAATCATTTTTATCTAATTTTAAGGGCGTAAAAGTTGAGAGAGTTGAGGTCAAAGACGTAAGATTACCTGTTCAATTACAAAGAGCTATGGCGACTGAAGCTGAAGCAGCCAGAGAAGCTCGGGCCAAAGTAATTGCAGCTGAGGGTGAGCAAAAAGCATCCAAAGCATTAAAAGATGCAGCCCTTGTTATTAGTGAATCTCCTATAGCAATTCAACTTCGTTATTTGCAAACTTTAACTCAAATAGCATCCGAAAAGAATTCAACTATTGTTTTTCCAATACCTCTTGAGATGCTTTCGTTTTTGGCTAACAAAACAGCAGGAGGCCTAAACCAAAATTTTAGTTTAAGTTGAAAATTATACTAAAAGTGCAAATTCAAAGAGGATCTAAAGAAAGTGTTAGAAGGGATAAATTTTAATTAAGTTTTGATTATTAAATTTATTTTAATTATATTTTTTTGATGTATATTATAAATAAAGTATTTTAATAATTTGTTGAAACTATTTTAAAGTTCAAAAAATAATTTAGTTACAAATTAATATTATTATTACAAGGGAGTGGTATGACGGGCTGCTTGGAAGACATCATCTTCCTTTCAGCCTCCTTTGTACAAATTTTTATTTGTTAGTTACAATTGAATTATTAAAAAAAAATTATGTAATCTGTTACTCAACCGTCAACCGTAAGTTTTGAACGTAACCCATGTTAATTAGCCTAAATTTTAAATTTCAAGATGTTTGAGATATGGTTACCATTACGATCAAAACTTACAACCGAAAAATTCATTTTTTGTTGTTTTTTCAACATTCATTAAAAAAATTAACTAAATTTAACCAAAAATTACGTAAATTTTGCTTAATTTTTAACAAAAAAACGTTAAAAAGGTAAATTATGGATAATTTATTAAAAATTAAAGTACCCAGTCTACTAAAAAATTGATGTAATGTAAATGTTAAAGTTGAGCGTGACTTTATGTTGAATTCTCTATAAAGTTAGTGTCACATTAGCGAAAAAAATAGTTTTACA
>NTPY01000600.1:97647-118053 GCA_002922825.1 Brachionus calyciflorus | reverse complement strand
TTGTGTTCCTTTAATGTGAATCAATAAATTTGCACTAAAACCCCTCTGACGTTGAGTCTACATTAGCTAAACATTTTGTAATTTTATGTGACACCAATGTTTAGTCGATATTCTTTGATATTCTTTGACATTAGAAATAGAGTTGACTGTTATATTATTGAAATAATTGACATGTTTTTAAACAAATTTTAAGATAGTCTTAAACATCCCGTGTGCTATGTTCCATAGACGATGTTTAATGAAAGAGGTTATAACAGCTTAAGAACAAGTTTTAAACAAAAAAATTATCATCTTAAGCATCCTCCTTAAAAAATCTCTTAAGCTTGTTTTTCAAAAAATGTCTAAAACGTTTTTGCTTAAGCGATTTTTTAAAAACCTCTAAATCATTTCTTTGGGAATTTTATTTTATTTTTTAACATATTTCAAAACAAGATCTTATACAAACTGTCAGCTTATTCAGAAATGTTGTATATTTAAAATTTCAGGTCGGTTACCAAAACGCTCTATTTATTTTGTTTTTTTTATCACTTAAAACAAATTGTTTAAACAATATGAGTGTGTGGTGGCACACTTTAATTGCTTGCGCGATTGTGTTTTGAGAATGGATATTATCAAAAGAATACCAATTTTATACCAAAAATTCAGGGACATAAATAATACGATCGATAACATACTAATAATAATCGTATTTGGGCCAATGAAAACGATTACGAAGCTTGTGTTTTCGTTACTGAAAAAAGTGAAGATCTAAGTCCTTAAGACAGAGTGTTAGAATCAGAAATTGTAAAAATCTTGAAATGGTAGCAGCTAACAACTTTAGTGAATTGAGTCAAAATTGTAAGTTTAGGCACAGTATTTCACTAATAGATTCTAATATTAAGCCTATACGGCAGAAAACACGACCTGTTTGGTTTAATTTGCGTGAAAAATTCAAAAAAACTTTTGATTAGCAACTCGAAGCAAACTTAATTGAACCTTCTAATTCACCTTGGAGTTCTCCAATTAATATTATCGAATAAAAAGGACGGCGGGATAAGAATAACACAAGATTACCGTTTGTTTAACGAAATAACTGTAAAAGACGCCTTTCCTTTACCTGTCATAGACCACTTATTAGCTAAGCTGTCCATGAGTTCATATTATACAAAAATTGATTGTTATTCTTGGTTTTACCAAATAAAATTGGACCAAGCAAGTAAGCCTTTTACAGAATTTTCATCTGAGTTTGGCCTGTATCAATTTAAGGTCAATGGAATTAAATTCTTAGACCACATTGTCTCCAATAATTTAATAAGACCAATAAAGTTCAAAAGTTCATTTTCATTGCAAACCAATATCGCAAATACATAAAATCATTTGCTAGAATAGCTAGACCGATCTATCGTTTAAGGTAACCAATCACCTTGATAGCAGCTATAAAAAGAAAATGGGACTATAAAGTCAAAAAAAGTGATAATAGAATGGACAAAGAAAGCAGTTGATTCTTTTAAAAATTTATAAGCCGCAATATGTAGCGATAATGTCTTGATTTTACCTAAATAGATAAAGAATTTGTTTTGACCAAGGATGCCGATGAGAAATCTTATGGCGCGGTTCTGTCCCAAATTGCAAATAATGAGCTAAAGAAATTTTAGGCTGATCATCAGCTTTTAAAATGGCTTTTAACCAAAAAGTGAATTGTTTCAGCAAGACTCAAAGAATTTAAGGCTAAAAGTTTACGAATTTGATATTCAATATAAACCCTGTAAATTTAACGAAAAAGCCGATGGGCTAACGAGAATACCTGAGGTTATTAAATGGGAAAATGTTGAGATAATTGATGATAACGATGAACACTTGTTTTGCAATCTTGAAATATCAGCTAGTGATAGCGGCCTTACTGAATTCGACATTTCTGACAAAATTGAATCAAAACTTAGATGGTGATTTGGTGGGGCTAATGGATCTAATGCTTAAAAATATGAGCAAGCCAATAGACCAACGCTTTGAGAATAATATGCAAATAGGGATGAGGTTGAAGAAAACATATAAAAAGTGAAAATCAAAAATGAGCACATAAAATTTAAAAATTCATGGATTATTTTTAAAAAGAGAAAAAAAACATAAAATAAAAAAAATCTTGTTAAAAAAACATAAATTTTTAAATTTTTTCAAAGAATTTTTCGAAATAGTTGAAAACAACACAAAATTTAAAAATTTTGTCAAGTTTTTTTTTTAGTTATAAAAACATTAAATTATTTTAAAGAGAAAAAAACATAAAACATGAAATTTTTATGTGTTTTTCCCAATTTTTCAAATAATGGGTCTAAATTTTTATGTTTTTTTGCATTTTTCCTAAAAGTTTTTCTTTTCATTTTTATTAGAAAAAGTTTTATGTTTTACTGACTGAAATTAAAAAACAAATTTTAAATTTTAAAAAATAAGTATTTATGTTTTAATTCCCATTTTGACACTTCACAATAAAGATATGTTTTTCTCCTAGAATATATGTTTTTCTTACTTTTTTTATGTTTTTTTCAACCTTATCCTCATTGCTTTCTTATATTGACTAATATTTAGTACCTGACAGAGTTCTTTATTTTAGAAAATTTAAAAATCAAAATACATCATATTTGTATGTTTTACCAGTAGCCGTTAAACTAGAAGTATTCAAGATTGGCGACTGTTCAGTTTTTACGGTCATTAAGGTGTAAAAAAGACCTGTAAAAGTATCTTATCCCGATTTTTTAGGGCCAAATCTAAAGACCGAAATAATTAAATTTATTCAGTGTTGCGACATGTGTCAACATGCTTAGTCCACTGTGTTAAAAAGAAAAGGAGAGCTTAAGTATTTAAAACCTTCAGGTAATAACGAAATAGTCACCATGGATATCGCAGGTCCATTTCCGAGATCGAATTAAGGTAAAAGCCATATTTTAATACAGTCAACTCTCCTTAATCCGGAATCTTTTGGATATGTAAAATTTAATATATTTCTATTCATTTTTCGATTTTAAAAACAAAAAAACACATAATTAGTGATGTAACCTTGTATTTTCTCTTAATTCGGAGCAAAAAGAAACATTTGTCATAATAATTATACCCTTTTTTATATGTAGTATTTTGCTTTGAATTATTATATGAAAAATTCGACATAAAACAGCTTCGTACCACAGCTTATCATCCGGAGTGTGACGGCCAGTCAAAAAGTTTTGTTCAAATGATTGTCAATGATACGGTGCTTTCTCAAAACCGAACAGCTCGATTGGGATGTTCATTTATCAAAGCTCTCGTTCGCATATAACTTGGCAGTAAATAATAGTGTGTTTCACCGCACGAAATGGTTTTGGACATTTGCCAAGAATACCATTAGATCTGTTCTTTAAGTATGCCGAAAACTCCACCAAGAAATTCAACTTAACCCTTATCCGTCCAAAGCTAATTTACAATCAAAAAAGACCAAAGGTTGAAAATTCAAAAATTTCGACTTTTAGTGCATTGCACCACAAGTCGAAACCCAATTTATTTTTATTATTTTTCTAAATATTAATTTTTACTTATTTTTATTAATTTTTCGGGTACCTGTTCAAATTTGAAAATCGGGTTGTGGTGCGGCATCACAATCCGACCTCAAAAATGTTCTAAACTCAGTATAAGCTCATGTGCCTAAACCTGAGACACATATATAAGCACATGGGTTCCACTGTGAATAATTACGGTACATTCATTAGCGATTAATCTAAAGCTAAGAACTAAATTTTAATTTGGTAAACCCAGTGACCAATTTAATTCTTTGAAAATGGAAAAATCCCTGTAAAGTTCGATTTGATATTTTTTCAAATATTTTTGTCTAAAATTTTTATTTAGAGAAGATTGAAACTTTTTGAAAAGCACAACTTAATTTTTTTTGGGCTATTTTGATATAAACTTAAAAATAAAAAAGCTTTATTAAAAAAAAAGTTGCCAAATATGATTCAGAGTCAAACACTATTGACTACGAATCACTAGCTGAAATAAATAACAAACTTAAAAAATAATCTTAAATTTATAGCAGTATTTCCAATAAAAAATATTTTTTGTTTGTTTATTTTTTTTAAAAAAATTTTTGGCAATTAACTATATATTACAGTCAGCTCACCTTTATCTGAACTCCTCGGGACCGAAAAAAAACTGTTCGGATTAATTTTTCCGGATTTTCGATAATCCGAATTTAATCAAAAATAATAAAAAGTTCGGATAAAAAATTTTATTTATTTAATTAATTAGAAAATTATTTAACAAAACAAAATTTAAAATTGAGTTATATAAAAATTTTAATATGAAAATTATTTAAAATAATTTGAGATACTAGGTTGACTTAAATTATTTAATTTTAAGTCCGATAAACGCTCTTTTTAATAAAGCAACATATCAACATCTTGACCGGTCATTTGATTTTTTTCAAAATAAGATTTAATTTGAATAAAAGAATTTTTACAATCTCCTCATCGCTTAATTCTTCACTTGTGACTTCTAACGACTCTAAATTTAAATATTCTTCGGCTGACATATCACATTTATCATATTTTATTTTAAGCTTTAAAAGAAACTCATCGAGTTCTTTTAAAAATTTATCATCCTCTAAATCATCTAATACTAACTGTTCTAGAATATTACATTTATTCCAACATTTTTTAATGGTGGAAACTGTAACACTTTTCCAAGCTCTGTTAATCAAGTAAATTGCATCTTTTAGATCAGGTGTTTTTAATTCATTAAAATCATCTAATGATTCTATAAATGATTTAACTAAACCCTTTCTGTATTGAGCCTTAAAAGAATTTATAATTCCGGCATCTAATGGCTGCAAACATGATGTCGTGTTAGGTGGTAAAAATTTAATAATTACATTAGAAAGTACTACTGGTTTATGACCTGAAGCATTATCGACAAGGAGAACAACCTTTCTTTTTTCATTTTTAAATTTAATGTTATTATTAAATGTCTCACACCATGATGAAAAAATTGAAGCTGTCATCCAAGCTATAGAATTATTAAAGTATGACACGACTGGCTCTGGATTAAAATTTTTGAAACATCGTGGATTTTTAAAACGGCCAATAACTAAGGGTTTAATTTTATCTCTACCGGATGCATTGCAACATAAAGCTACAGTTATACGTGTTTTATCTATTTTTTTGTCTGATTCTTTTTTATCGGATAATGTTTTATTTGGTTCCATTTTGAAAAACAAAGCAGTTTCATCTAAATTATAGATATCGTCTAAATTAAATTCTTTAAGTTCATTTTGTAATTTTAAGCGTTCAGAATTTATTTCATTTTGATCTACAGAACCAGCCTCACCATGTAGTTTATATGAAGAAATATTATATCTTTTTTTAAACTTGTTTATCCAACCATCTGAATATTTAAAGTTACTGATATTCAACATAGTTCCAAAATATTTAGCTTTTTCTATCAAAATTTCGTCACTAATTATAGCACCGTGTTCTCTTTTTTCGTGGAACCAAATAAAAAGAACGTCTTCCAATTCTGGATACATCGCAGTTCGCCCTCTAAAAATATTACTAGACTCATTTTCTAAATATTTTTTTTTATTAGATAGAACTTCGCTTAAAGTTGATTTTGGAATCAAAAATCCAAATTTTTCATGAAAAATCTTTCTCAATTTTGCTGTGAAAGGTGCGGATTGTTTTTTGAAAAAACACAAATCTCTCTTTTTTGTTCAATTTTAAGTTCATTACGAGATCGTTTATTCTTGTTGTTCATTTTTAATAATTTTACCTTATGACTTGAGCTATAATTGATTAAACTAAATCAAATTATTTTTTTTGTTCGAATAAAAAAAACTTTTTCAACTTTTTCTTATATATTTTATTTGTACATCATAAATTTGTTCGAATTGCGAAATAATCCGAACAAAAATGTTCGGATTAAAGAAAATAATTTAAATGAAATGTATTTAAAGAGGAGTCGGGACTGTAAGAATTTGTTCGAAAGGCGAGTAGTTCGGATAAGCGTAGTTCGGATAAAGGTGAGCTGACTGTATTTTGTTTTTTTTATGCCAAGCGTAATATTTTTATGTAATACTTACTACTGATTAATTATAAATCACAACCGTATCATTAATTTCAATTTTTTCTAAATTTTAATAAGAAAGGAAAAACAAAATTAAAAATTACTATACAAACCGTTTATTGCAAATGTTTAAAATGTAAAAACAATGACTATTAAAAATTTGAAATTTAACATTATTTTAAAATTTTTTAAAATCTCAAATTCAAAGTTTGAAATTTGAAAAATTCTCTAAAAATTTCCAACAGAAAAATAATTTTTTCCTTTCTTTCTCTCTAAAATCAATAAACAATATACACAGTAGGTTTCATAAATTTAGAATAAAGGTTATTTTTAATTTTATTCTCTAATTTATAAATTCATTACTGCCGTTTTTTCAAATAAGAAATCAAATTGTAACAGATATCTTTCGAAATCTGTCTCATTTTTTAAATTTTCTAAAAATTTTAGTCGTTTTAGGTCTTTTTACTTTTTTCAGACCATTTTTTGTCTTTTTTCGGAATTTTTAGGTAATCTTAGCTAAATTAGGTGTAATGATAGGTAAATTGTCGATCCTGTAATGTGTCATCGCATTTTTTTTTTCATATCTTTATTTTTTTCATAGCAGGCAATTTTTTTTTCATCGCATCTCAAAAAATTTTCATAGCAAATAAAAAATATTTCAAAGCATGCGATGAAATTGAATTCGAAAAAAATTCTTTGCATGCTATGAAATATTTTGTATTTGCTTTGAAACTTTTTGAGAATAATTTTTTTTTTATTTTTTGAGCAAAAAGATTAAATAAAATTAATTTCAAGTCCTTCAATTTTAAAAATATAATAATTTAAGATGAATAAAAATTTTATTAAAAAAAATTTAAATGTCTCACCATTAATTAAAAACTTGCGCTCTCGACGCATTTTATCCATTCAGACAGGTCAAGACGTAGAAACAAGTGATGGTGGTCAAATAGCCGTAGTGGGCCAGTAACTTTAAATGAGTCAGATAATCATGAAAGTGAAGAAGTCAACGAGGTCGCTTGTGTTAATGAAATTACCACTCTAATGGCTAGGAATAATTTAAGAGATTCAGATACTGACTATTCAGAGTATGAAGACGTAAAAAATTCAGACGAAGAAGAAAATGACGATACTTTTTTTGATTTATTAACTGAAGAACGAAACAAGCTGAGTATATATGGAAATGATTTTAATTTAACTAAAACAAACAGAGGTGGATTAAAATTGTGTAGTCTTGGATATTATTATACAAAAGAAAGAGTAACTAAGGCTGGTACATATCACTGGAAATATGAAAAAACTATCTCTTGTAATGGTCAAGGCCGGGGCCAGCTTTTCATAATCGCAGTGGCGAAATTGTAAATTAAAGACCACCAATACATACCCCCCCCCCACCCCTCATCCAAATTTTAAAGATTTTTATTTGATTAAATTATAGTTTTATTAAATTTACAATTGAAAATTAAGTTAATTAAATGAAAATAATACATTAGGTATTTAAATTTGATAGCTGAACTCCTATAAGATTACAATTATTTTATAAAATAAATTTACGGAAATAAAAAAATAACAATTTTAATGGCTTTAAAAAATGTTTAATCTAAAAACAATAAGTCAATTCTTCTTTTTTTTGCTTTACCAAAATCATAAAGTATTTTTCCAACGTCTATTATGATATCTTTATTTAAGCGTATAATTGCATCGATCTTGTTTCATCGTTGAACGTAAATAACTTTTTATCAACCTTAGTGGACTAAATGAACGCTCACATGAATTAGACGAAAATATGTATAAGATATTAATTAATATCTTATACATATCACTTAGATCGAAAAAATTAAATTAGTATCGAGATTTTTTAATATCTGATAAAATAAAATCGAACTCTTCCTCGTCGTCTGAATCAACTAGTCTTAAATTAGAAAATTCGTCGTTAGTGAGATTTTCAATTTTTTCCATTTTTGGAATCCATTTTGCAAAAAATTTATACTCATTAAACACCAAGTCGAAATTCCCAGAAACATCTTCATCATCGACTCCATAAAAGTTTACTAAAAACTGAATATGTCTCTTTGCTTCATTTGGATTAGATAAATTTTCCTTTGAAAAATTCCGAAAGCCGAAATTAGCTCAGAAGACTCATTAAGTATTCGTTCTTTTATTTCGCCCAACAACTACTCAAAAGACTGTTCGAAAAGCCTTACTTTAAAATATTCTTTAGGAGGTTCTACTTTTGAACCTCTTCCTGATAATCTAACGTTTTCTGGTACAAAAATGTCTATATCCTTTGCTTTAATTAGAACATTTTCGTTCAATGTATTAAAGTTGGAGCATGTTTTAAAGGCGTTGTGAAATTTTAGTACATTTTTTACAAAAATTCCATAAAGAAAAATAAAAAGGAAAAAAAAATTCAAATATTTAAAAAAAAAAAACAAATATTTGTACCATAAAGTACAGACAAATTTTTATTTGAAAACGCAACAAAAAAAAATTATTAAAAATATATCAAAAAATTAAAAATCGAAAGAAAATCAATCTAATATGTCGGCATTTTTTTTGTCTTTTATAGACAGCAAAAAATATATTTTAATTTGCAACTTTATAAAAAAATTGAAATTTTAAAATTATAATTTTTTTAAAATTAGAAAAAAAAATTCAGTTTTTTCAATTGAATTAGAATTTTTTAAATTGACATTCTATTATTTAGATTTTTAAGAATTATTTTAAATGTTTACAATAAAAATTTTCTATTTTTTTTTTATCTTTTTTTTTTTTTTAAATAGAGCCTTCAAAGAAGCCAATTGAATAAACAAAACCAATAAAAGCTGGAAGTATATAGATTTATATCTTAATTAAATTAATTTTTTTTTATTTTTTTTTCAAAATGAAAAAATGAGAATTTTACGAAGCCGATGTTGATTTTGAAAAAGACACCACAACCGCTGTCCACAACCGTAAGCACCACCACCGTCTGCTAAAAGCAAAAAGTAAGTATCTTTTTTTTAAACCGTCCTAACCGGATTAACGACCCAGCGGACGAAGAGAGACTGGGGCGCTTAGCGACCGACCCCAGCTCTTCTGAAAGTGAGATTCCATGCATGCAGCTGGCACCTGGCCGAACGAGTACATGTACTCGGCTTGCTGGGAAACAAGGCTCACGCATTTGCTCTGAGCGGGCTGGGAAGACTGCATTAAGGCTTAATCATAAAGTCTGTCCCTACCGCAAAGACCATTCTTCCATAGACCCAGTAACCCATGTGGAGCAGAGGCCCGATTCCTTCTTGTGGAATGAAAGTCTCGTACCGATTACATGGGGAGTTGATAAGTCTATGGTTAACGATTTACCGAGATGGGAAGAAGTCGATGGCATTAAAGGGTCTTGGCGTCTTTTTCTTAACCAGAAAAAGGTTACCACGGCGTCAGATCCATCAACATGAAAACTAATATTTATGACTTAATCCTATTAACTCTGTGGGGAGTAAAAAAATTCTAAATTTAAAAAAAAGGGTTAATTTTTAAAAATAAAAAAAGGGTTAACTTTTCCTTGATTGAATATTTGATTATCTTAAAATTTATCGTTTGGCTCTTCAATAAATAGGCGTACAGTCCTTTATTGGAAGCCTTGCATCGTAAATATAAGATAACAGAATAATCAGACAAGGAAAAAAAAGCCAGACTATATATTAAATAATCTAAAAAATTAATATCTTAAAAAATTATTAAACATATTGTATGTTATTCTATTTTTTAGATTTTTAAATTAGATTAGTAAAAAGGAATTAAAATAATGAATTCAGAAAAAAATCTTAACCAAAATTATATTGATACAATAAATAAGTTTAAAAAAAATTCTGATGAATACGCTTGTTTTATAAACTCGAGCTTCAATTCTTTTCTTCAATTCTATAACTCAAGGGTAATATCTTTTTTCCCAATTGTTTTTAATCTTAAAGCCTTATTAGTTAAATATTTTCTTTTAAGGAATATTATGAAATTGTTAAATTTAAACATCCTAACAATGGTGATAATATAAATAGAGCTTTAATTATGGTTAAAGACAAATTAAGTAATAGAGTTGAAGAATTTCTCAGTGAAGCTCAAAAGATGGATGAGGCAATTTTAGAGGCCAAAAATAAGTTTTTAAGTGAAACATTGTTACCATACCCTCCAAAACTTGAAGCCAAAATCGATAAAAAAATAACTGACAGTTTTAGTGAAGGGGACATTGAAGTTGAAAGGGATAAAATAGCTCTAACTTTAAGTTATTTAGATGAAAATGGTAAGGTAAAAGAAACTGATCAAGATCTAATAAAATTAGGACACTTCTACAGCAAAATATTTCACCAGAACAAAGTAATTTTTTTTGAAAAGAAAAGGAATTACAATGATTACAATCAATGTAAAATATGTTTCTGGTGAAAAATTTGAGACATTTAATGGTGTTGACACAAATTTAAAAATAGCAAGGAAGAAAATGTATTTGAATTTTCTGAAAAAAACTAAATTGCCTCTTCCAAACGGTTGATATAAAGAAAGTAAAAAACTCTGAAGGATTTAATTAAAATTCAATTAATCTGATTTTGTTTTAAAGGGATTGAATCTTTTATAAATAATTTAGAAAATCTAAAAGATATAGAAGAAGTTCCTCAAAGTAAAATTTTTACGCTTAAAAAAAGAAAAATTTAAATTAAATTTTTTTTAATAAGATAATTTTGGTTTAAATTCTGAAAATCCTTCCTCAGGGTATAAATGGGACAGCGAGAATTGGACTTTTGAAGGTTTTTCGGCTAAAAAAAAGAGGCCTTCGAATTTAGCAAATTCATTCATTAATGTCTATGGTAATTTTTTTAATCGTTTTATTTTCGAAAAAAATTGATTTTTAAAAATTTTATAAGAATGTGGCTTTGAAGATGATGGAGATCTTTATTTCAAAACGTTTTGGAAGCCTCATTATTTTCCTGGTGTTCCAATAGATTATTATTCACCCAAATTTGTATACGCAGGTGATATGCTTCCAAAAAAAGACAAACCAATTAAACAAAATGAACCTGATTGCCGGGAATTAATTAAAGCTTGTTTAGCTCGAAAAAGAAGTAAAGTTTGTAATCAGGTGGAACAATGGATTGAAGACAACAATTTTATCCTTTATGATGAAAAGCCAGTAAACTTCCCAACTTGTGTAAAAAAATATTATTTTATTTAAAATTTTTTTAAGATATCGACAGCCATCATGCCAGGCTATGAATTCAAATTTTCAACTAAAATGTGTTTCTTGTGATGAATTTCTTTTTCTAAAATTTTCTATATATCATTTTATTTTAAACAAATCATAATTTTACTTTAGAAAATTGTTATAATCGTTTATCTAAATGGCTATTAGAAAAGTAAATTTTGAAGATATTGATTCTTTAATTAATGTTACTGCAAAATTTATGTGCAATAATGGCTTGAATGATTTAGAAGGTGGCCATGGAAAAGAAAGCTATTTTTATAAGATAGTTGAGATAAATAATGGAAATAATTTTAATGAAAAGACTGTTTTTAATTTACATGTAAAATGGAAGCGCAATGATAAGGCCTTTAAAACTAAAGTTTTAAAAAACTTAAAATGTTAAAAACCGAGAAAAAAGAGCCTTTAGGTATTAAATTTCAAAATTATTTTGAGTTTTTATTTGATTCAAAAGAATGGGATCTAATTTCAAAGTATACTTCTGTAAGTTTAAGACCTTCTCTCTTAGTAGAGGCAAGTAATATAATATCAAAGAAGTTAAAACTCTGTGGTCAAAATTGCAAACAAAAAATAGTCAAGAATCGGTTTATGACTGCTAAAAGGAGGATTCCAGGACACAAATATTGGAAGGGAATTTTTAAATGTTTACTTTGCAAAGAGAGATAGAAAGTTTCATTGAAAAGAGACCAGAAAAAAATAATTCTTTTTTGTTAATTTTAAAAACTCCCGTTAACTCTTGCGAAGGAATTATCGGAAAAATTCGACTTGATTAAGAGGAAAGGATTAATTTACAGAAAGAAGCCTTTAGCAAAGGCGCAACAAATTTCAAAATTGAAGCTCTATTAGATGGTATATTGAGTATAATTTATTTAAAAAATTAATCATAATTTATTTAAAATTTTTTAAGATGATAAAATTAAGCTCGTGATAAGCAATGATAGAATAAGAAAGATGAGGAGCGAATTCGCGCATAGATTTAAATTTGACCATGATTAAAGAGTTGATTGTGATAAAGCCAAAGCGTTTTTCGAATTTGAATATCCAGCTTCCAACAAAAATTCAATTGAAGGTTTTATTCACGATTTGAGTTCGGATCCTTTCGGTGCAATATTTTTTGTCAGAGTATCAGGTATTTATTTTTCAATAAATAATTACAGTACTTAGAGGTCGTTTTTTAATTTTTTAATAAATTATTAATTTTAATAGGTTAAAATATGGGCTAATCTTTATGAAATCCATCCGATCTGGTACTTTGATGCTACAGGAGGAATTTTAAAGAAAATAATTAAAAAGATACCCTTTTATATTCTTTAGTCGTTCACGATAAAATCAATAAAATCAATCTCCCGATAGCCGAATTTGTTACTAATTTAAATAATAACGTCTCAATTTTTCGTTATTTACACAAGATACTAGAAAAATTCAAGTGTTATAAATTTTTTAAGCTTCCTAAAGTAATTTTAACGGATTTTTCTTGGGCAAAATTACATGCTACGATGAAAGTTTTTAATAATATGGATGTCATATCCTATCTTAAATTATCATTTCAATTACTTTTTGAAGAAAAAGAATATGCCCTCCGTCCAATAAATACAATGATATATATATGTTCAACTCATTTTCTTAAAAACGTAAATGATGATGCAATGAAAGAGCTCAAATACAAAAACGACGAGAATTCTAACGACGCATTAAAATTATTTCTTGATGCATTTTATTTACTCCAAAACTCAGTTTGCATTAATCAATTTATTAAATAATAATTTTAACAAGCAAATCGAAAAATAATAATTATTTAAAAAATTACGCTTTACTTAGTTCATACTTTTTAACAAAAGATATTGAAATGTTTAGTCATGTTTGTTCGAGCTGTAAAAATTTTCAAGAGTCAAATGAGAAAAAAGAAATATTTTTTGAAGATAACACAAATATATCCTATGTCAAGGATTCGCCTTATACGGAGTTTTTTGAAAGGATGAATTATGACTTAGAAATTGAACAAGGTTTTGAGTCGAATAATTTTTATTTCCCAAAATTATATGAAATTATTAAAAGAAGTCTTCACCTTCTTCCTCTTTGGTCTGGAATAATGTTCAAAAAATTTGAGAAGAGAAACAAGATTGTCGAACAATTACGTTGAAAAATGGTTTCACGATCTAAAAATTGATATCTTACAACGCAATAAAAGAGTCAACAAATTCCAGCTTTTAAATATTTCCGAAGTCTCTATGCCTGTTTATTTTCATTTGAAAAATGCTTTTTTAAGATACTATGAGGACCGCTTTAACATAAATTTTAATGATTTTGAGACAAAAAGTAATAATTATATTCTAAACAAACATTCTTTCGAAAAGTGGAGTAATGGAAGAAAAAAAATTGTAAGAAAGATAGATCCTTTAAACAAAAAGAACATGATAAACATTGAATCCAGAAGAATAAGAAATATTTTAAAGAAAATTAAATTATCTGATATTGATTCAATTGACGAGTTAACTGAAACACAAAAACTATCATCACTTAGCATTAAAGAAAGTCAAGAGAAGAGAGAAGAATTCACCGAAAAAAATCGTATTAATAATAATGATTTTGAAGAAAATATAGAATACATGGATACATTTGAAGAAAAACTCTCAATTGAAAACACAAACTTATCTAATAGTGAGGAAGAGAGCGAAACTGAAGATTTTGATACTACTGAATCCAGTTCTTTAGAAGATCAAACAATCGACTCTGAAAATAGACTAGAATCATTGAATAAAAAAATAATTAATCTAATGTCTTTTTACAATTCAGATACTAATTTCGATGATTTTTTCTATTATAAAGTTTCGGGCTTTGCTATTTGTAAAAGAGATATAAGAATTCTTCTTGAAAACAAATGGTTAAGTTCAGAAGTATTTATGTATATAAATAATGTATTAATTCTTTAATTCATTTGATTTTTTTAGTTATTGATGGCATATGCCGAATGTCTGAATAAATTTTCAAAAATCCTAATTAAATTCTTTCTATTCAACAGATATATTCAAAAAAATATTGTTGGAACAAAGAATTCTTATTCCAAAAAAGTCGTTATTATTATTTAAAAATTTTTTTTAAAGAATTGTTATGAAACCAAATGTAAAGAGATTCAAGATTTAATGAAACGAGACGAATTATTAGAAGATAATTTATATAAGCAAATTCAAACTCAAGACTCAAAGTAATTTTTGAAACAATTTAATTTTTTTTCAAATTATAATTTTTGATTAGAAATTTAGTCCTTGAAAATAAAATTGGACTACTTCAAAAGAACCTTGATGATTCAAGAATTGAGATTTCAAATTGAGTATAGAAAAATATATTGAGCTACAAAACGAAATTTCGATTCTCTCATCAAAAAAAAAAATGTCCCTTAGACAAGATATGTAAAAGTGAGGGGAATAAAAATGAAGGATATAAAACACACCAAGTTATTAGTAGTTGTCCGGTTAGAATAAAGGTATTATTTTTGTCATTTATTTTATTTAAGAAGAAATTAATAAAATTTTTAGGAGCTTGACGACTCTGAAACAATGAGAAGAAATAATCAATTGATGATTGGAGAATTCGAGAGGCTCAAACAACAACTGATCGACGAAAATGATTTAATTCCTCTTAAGAGAATAAAATTGAAAAATTTGAGCGAAATATTAAGGAACTAAAAGATGCTTTATACGAAAAAGACGAAAAAATATCAATTCTAAATACTAAAAAGTAAGCTAAAATTTTTTTGAATATTATTAAATAAATAAAAAATTTACAAATAAAAATTTAAATAAGGGATCTTTTAAGTTGTAATCTAAAATCAAATGAAAATTTAATAAAGAATCTAGAAGAAAGAATTACAGCGATAATTAATAAAAAACAGGAAATATCAAAGCTAACTGCTTCAAAGATTTTAATCTTAGAAAAAGAACGAGAGTGGATATTGGAATTGAAATCTAAAGAAAAAATGTATTATGACAGAAAAATATTTGAAATCAATAATATAATAAACGATAAGGAAAAAGAGATTGCTTCTCTTTTGGATGATAAGTATAAATATTTTAGCATATAAAATTCCAATTTTAATTTAATAAAGATATTTTAAGGAAGCAAACTTTAATAATGCAGTCTGAAGAAAAAGAAATAAGGGAATTAAATTTAAATGATATAATTGAGAAAAAGAGATTTTAACTCAAGAAAAAGCGTTAATTCAAAATGAATTAGATCAGCAGAAAATTAACGTAGAAAAGCTTGAAATTGAATTATTCGAGCATAAAAAGTTTACTGATGTCTTAAAAAATCAAAGGTAAAAGAATTAAAATATAAAAAAATTTAATCCTATTCAAAATTTCAAATTTTTTTTAAAGCGAGGAAACTTCAAAATTGAAAGATGATTTATAAAAAGAACATGACGTATTAATTGAAAACATCGAAAAAAAATATACAGATGAAATAATGCAAGTAAAGAATGAAAATGAATCTTTAATTAATTCAAATAAATTAAAAGAGTGTGAAATGTAAGAAATCATTTTGCACATTCCAAACAATTTCTAAACGAAATTAAGAAAAAAAAATCTTTTTGATTTAATTTTTATATTTCAATAGAGATGAAATTAAAATGAGAATAGAAAAGGAAAAAAAACAATTATAATACATTTATTGTAGAAATTCAAAATCAATACGAAGAGATAATTGAAAAAAAGTAATTTTTTTAAAAAAAAAAGTTCCATCAATAAAAATCATATAATATTTTTAGTCTTAAAGAGATAATTGAACTAAAAAGCAATAACGACCTTGATAAAAATTTGAATTGCGTAAATTTAAAGTTAAAACAGGCCTTGATAGATGAATTAAAAACAGCAATCGATCTTAAGTAAATCAAATAATATTTTGATAAATTTAGATATTCTTAAGCTAAAAAATATTTAAAAAGAAAATCAGTTTTAGTAACACAACAAATACAAAACCAGGAATTAGTTGTTGAAATAGACAAAAAAAAGAAGAAATGTAAAAAAAATTTAAATTCAACTAATGATTTAAAATTCTTAGATCTTTTCTAAAGATCCCTTTTAGATAAACGAATTGCTGAACTTGAACAAAATACTGAAGTTTTAAAAAAAATAATGATGAGGATTTCAAAACCAAAAAAAAAAAAAATGAAACCTTAGGGATGAAAATTATAACAATTACAAATTAGTTGTCCGAAAAAGAGCAATTAATTGAATCCCTTGAAACAGAAAATAAAGAAGTTAAATCTCAATATATTAAAAAGCTAAAAGAAAAGTAAGAATAACTAAAAAAAAATAAAAATTTCCTCTTTTTAAAAGTTTTTAAAATAAAGTAAAAATTCATAAGTAAAATAGAAAACGCAAACATTAAACCCAAAAATGAAGAAATAAAAAGGCTTCAGACCACCTATCGCCAAGCGGAGCAAAAAAATCAAGCTGAGCTCTACTAGAAGAAAGAATAATTTTGAAAACAAGATCTATTGGAGGTCAATTAGCTTCCATTAGCTGCCATTAGAGTTTATTTGCAAAAATAGTTAAAAAGGAACACCCCTCCCCATCTTTTTGGTCTATATGTCCTATTTGCAATACTTTTACATGTATTTTGAGGTCTTTTGGAAATCTATTAGCTTCTATTAGCTGCCATTTTAGTTAATTATTTCATGAGGAAACCCCCCCCCCCTCTTTTTGGTCTCTTTGTCCTATTTGCAATACTTTTACATGTATTTTGAGGTCTTTTGGAGGTCAATTAGATTCTATTAGCTCCCATTAGAGTTTATTATTCAATAGTATTTCATGAGGAAACCCCCCTCCCCCCCCTCTTTTTGGTCTATTTGTCCTATTTGCAATACTTTTAAATGTATTTTGAGGTCTATTGGAGTTCTATTAGCTTCTATTAGCTGCCATTACAGTTTATTATTCAATAGTATTTCATGAGGAAACCTCCCCCCTCCCCTCTTTCTGGTCTATTTAACTTCCCACGTCGACGTCACTCGATCAAAACATTGGAAAATGAAAAAATATTTTTTTAGAATTAATCAAATTTAAATAAAAAAATGTTGCCGCCCTGTAACCTGGGGGCTCTGTGACCTGTGGGTTATCTGTTATTTATTTGTAAAAACTTTTACTTAAGAGAAATAAATCAGGAATTTAAAAACCGGGGTCGACGGCCCATCAGATTTAGGCCGTCGACGTCGGTTTAACTTCCCACGCCACTCGATGAAATAGTACAAATAGACCAACAAGAAGTGGGTCCCCCGTCTTTTCATAAGCCAACTGGATGCAAATAGAAGCTAGAAGATGCCAATAGACTCAAATAGATCTCTAAAAGATGCAAATCGACCGTCAATGGATTTTAATTAACATGGGAAAGTATTGCAAATAGTACAAATAGACCAAAAAGAGGGGGGTCCCCCCTCTTTTCATAAGCCAACTGGATGCTAATAGAAGCCAAAAGATGCCAATAGACTTAAAAAGATCTCGCTTATTAATTCTAATTATATTTTTGATCGAGGATCAAAAAGTTTCATTTTTAGCTCAGCTGAGATTTAGGTCGTTCGTTGACGATACCTCCTTCAGACGGAATTTGATACAATTAAAAATTTAAATAACTTTAATTTAAAATTGAAAAAATAAAAATAAATTTTTTGAGTCCGAACAGGAAAAAAAGTAATTTTATCATACTTTTAAAATTAAAACCAAAAATAAAAAATAAATTTACGAAGAAATGAACTTGTTAGTCAGCTAGAAAATCAAATTAAATATATTAAAAAGAGTTATAACATACCGGACGAAGAATCTCTTCCAGGTATGATCTGTTGTTGATGTTTCGTGTCCTTATAAAGTATGTGGTGGAAAAGGAAACGCTAACAAGTCAAAAAAGACTCACAAAAAGTAAATTTTATAATTAAAATTTCGAATGTTTAAAATAAAAAAAAAATTTAAGGGGAATCAACTGTCCATTAAACCCAAAGAACATTCAAAAGGATCTAAGTTTTAAAGATGACCTTAATTCAAAATGTCTCAAAAATAAAAACTCAGATGGTAATTTAGAAACCATTTTTTTTTATATAAATATGGCTGATTTTCCTAAAAAAAAACAATTGAAAATCTTAAAAAAGAAAAATTTTAACCGGTTTTTTTAAGCTCTTTTTTTATATTTTAAAATTTTGGTTTTTTTTTTTTACCTTTTAAGGCTCAGCTTTTTTGAAAACTAGCCATTTATATAAATTTTTTTACATCTTTATTATATGAGATATTTTTAAAGTATTTCCTGAAAAGCAAAAACGTTCAGTAATCAAAGATATAGTGGATGATGGAAATTTTTCAGAAAGAAAGCGAAAAATATCTAGAGTCACATTGATTTCGGAAATAGAATCCGAAGATGATATAATTGAAATCGATGATGACAAAGACTCAACTTCCGAATCCGATTATGAAACCGATTATGCAACTCGCAAAAGAAGGCTTTCTCATGCCAAAAAACATTTTAAAGATTTTAAAAGAAAAGAAAAGGTAAATCTATTAATGTATTTTTTTTTTAATTTTAAAAATATATTTATAGTTAAAGTCCTGTGATGATGAAGACCCGATTGTCGGTGTTTATGAAAGTAATTGCAAAGCCAATGGACGTCTTTTGAGAAAAGGAAAAAATGAAGTAATTTACTATGAAATTCCTATATCTTACAATAAAACATTTTTAAAAGGAAAAAAATTAAAAAAATCTGTTAAATTTTTTGCTTCCAAACACAGATATTAAAAAATAAATATTCGAATGAATATAAACAGTATTTTGAAGAATAATTGTAAAAAAAGGAATGATTGATTTTTCGATAAAAGGATATTGAGCTTTTAATTGCCGTTTATCAAAAATTTGAAAAGGAAATTATATCTGAATGCTCTTTGAATGATTATGAATGGACAGACTAATTACTGGTCTGCTGGACTTTCAAAGCTTAAAGGTCCAAAAAAGAAATCTTATCAAAAGGCAAATGATTTAATTTCCTCTAGAAAATTTGAGTTTCGAAATTAAAAGAGAAATTCCGCGAAAATTCATAACCTTTTTGGGAATTTTTAACTCTTCAAAATTACTTTTTAAATTCATTCGATATAACTAATTAATATCTCCTTTTTTTTAACCTTTTTCGATTTTCACTCCGAATATTTTATACTTTTATTAACCAATAAAATTTTAATTACATTGAACGTTTAATTGTCGAAGAAAAGCTAAAAATTAACCTCTATTCCTAGACTTTAAAAAATAGGAAGTTCTATGCTCCATTAATATTTCATTTTTTGGTTTTTTTAAAATTTTAATAATACCTTATACCCTTGCAAAGAGATGCACCTTCTTAAACCCAAATACCAGGTTTTGTACCACGCCTCACGTACCATCGATCCCATGTTATCTCGTCACTAATTATTGTTCCATGTTTTAAAACCTTGTTTTTGGTTTTTAACCCAACGTTAAAATTTAAATATCAAAAATCAACCCATGGTTTAAATTTAAAAATCAATAAAAAATGCTGCACTAATAAATAGAATTTAACTAAACACTAAATTTGGTTTTTGAATTTAAGAGCGGGGTTAAAAATTAAGTAAAAAAAATAAAATAAATAAATAATTTTAATTTATTTAAACTAAAAACTCATAATTAAGCCCGGGTATAAAAATTAAGTTAATTTATAAAATTCTTGATTCATGGAAACAAATTTCCTTCTTGAAAAAATGAAAATTAAATTATTTATTTCTTGTAATTTTGGCTTCAGATTGGATCCATGTATTTTTTGTATTTTTTGGATGTCTGTCTGGTTTTCTTTTAAGTACCCATGGTTAATTTCCGAAATAAGTGTTTGGATCCAATCTGAAGCAAAAATTACAAGAAATAAATAATTTAATTTTCATTTTTTCAAGAAGGAAATTTGTTATCATGAATCAAGAATTTTAGTAAAATTTTTTTTGGTCATTTTTTATTAAAAATCGAAATTTTTTAAAATTAACTTAATTTTTATACCCGGGCTTAATTATGAGTTTTTAGTTTAAATAAATTAAAATTATTTATTTATTTTATTTTTTTTACTTAATTTTTAACCCCGCTCTTAAATTCAAAAA
>NTPY01000600.1:79161-97201 GCA_002922825.1 Brachionus calyciflorus | reverse complement strand
TACAAAACCTGGTTTTTGGGTTTAAGAAGGTGCATCTCTTTGCAAGGGTATACGGCATAATTAATCTGAATTAGACTTTAAACAAAAAAATTTTTGCTTCAAATATTTTTGGTTTAGATTTTTGACTTTTTTTCCAGCATCTGTTTTTTTTTCTATTTCTGTTTTTCAAAAAAAAAATTAAAGTGATAAATGCTGAAGAGAAACTTTGAGATATTTCAAGTTTTAATACCGCTTAAAATAGTAAGACATTGCAGTATTAAAAGAAATTAAAAAAATTTTTGCAAAATAAAATTAACAAAATCTCAGAAAATGCTTTAGAATTTTATAATCGATCAGCGATAAATTTTTATATTTTTTTTTTGTGTTAAAAATATCGGTACAAGATTGTACCTTCTTCTCCACTTCTTTTTTTTCATGTCGAAAAATTTTTTTTGTATTTAAGTTTCACAACGCCGTTTTAAATGTTTCCAAAGTTTTGAATACTAGCTGAGTCATTTTGTGAAATTGTGTTAGAGTTTGGTTCCTTCGATTGCAAAAAATCACAATAAACTTTTGTTATTGACAAGATTTTAAAAACAACTTCGCTAGTTATTAAGCATTCGAAACTTGAGACATAATTTAATAAGCCGATTGCTTCTGATACTGTTTTAGGCTCAAAAATACCACAGCAAAAACAGCAAAATTACTATGCCAGCGGGTTTCACAAAAAGATTGAAGGCGACGTTTTTTTTCTTGGACCTAAAGTTTTAAGCTACTAGATATAGCATTATTTAGAATTGCGCATCGCTTAGCTCCGTCAAAAAAAGTCTTTAATTTTTCAAATTGTCTAAAATATTTTTTTTTATAGAATAATTAGATTTTACAATTAAAATAAATAAAAATAGCAAAAAAGGTAATAGAACAAAAATAAAGCTCAAAAACACAAAAAAATTTAGTGTTTGGCAATTTATTACTCTAGAATAAAATAAAATTTTGATTAAAAATTTAATAGCTTTTAGCTTTTGGAATGGTAAATTTTTTTTTAATAAAGCTTTTTTCTTTTTAAGTTTAAAATAAAATTGTCCAAAAAAAAATTAATAATTGAAAAAAATATTATCCTTATATAATAATTTTACTGAAAATTCTTCGAACTAAAATCGATTTTTATGAAAACAAATGGTCGTGTCAATGTCCAAATTCAATATAGTAAATTCAGAAAAATTTTAATTTTATGGTTTTAATTTTTTAAAATTTATTTTATTAGGGTTCTTCGGTTAATCTAATTCAATCTTTTAAAAAAATGTTTCATGATAAAAAAATTTGCCGATACTTTTTTAACAATCGAGTTATATTATCAATCAAGACGTTTCCAAAAACTTAAATAAGCAAAATGAATTGTTTTAATGTGTCTTTGAGCTTATTTTTTGTGTTTTGAGTTTTTTATTTTGATAAAAATTACCTAAGCATTCAGCAATAAATACATTTTCTTTATTTATATGCATGCAAAGATCCAAAATGTGCGAAAAACAGTGAAAAATGACAGCCCTTTGAATGGTAATAATTTTTATTTATCGGACAATGATTCCTCCTCAAGCGATTGAGTATTTTTTTAAGTGATATGCTATTTCATCAAAAATGTTTTTTTATTTTAGTTTATTTTATTTTGCTTTTTGTTTAATCCCACCAATTAGAATTCATACATCAGATTCTAAGTTTATGTGCTTTGCTAAGTGTAAAATTACTTCAATATGCTAATTAGGCGAATATCTCAGAAGCTAGAAGCTTCGAGATTCTTACATTTCTATTTGCAAGAAAATAAACGAGAAGCAAAATTTTAAAATATTTTCCAAAAACATCAAACAGAAGCAAAACTTACCAAGGCAAGCATTTACCAAAATTACAATTTTGCAAGAAGAAACAAGAAGCAAAATTTGCAAAGTACAAACCATAATTACAATTTTCCAAGAACAACAACCACAAATTATTACTAATCAATATTTCGACAAGATGCAAAAATTATTGTGTTGAAGTTTGAACTTTTCGACCCAGGTTCGAACATTTTTTGAAAAAATATCAAATTTTTTAGGGATCAAACTTTATGGAGCTCGAACTTTTCATTTGTTCCAACCTTTGGAAAGAACGAACTTTAAAGAGGAAAAGTTCGAACATTTTTACGAAATCAGAAATAAATATTTTTAGGTTGAATTTTTTTTTAAACTTTATTCTGGAATTTGGAACTGTGAAGTTTATTCCTGTTTTACTATTATCTTATGGTCTTATTAATTTAGAAATACAATTTAGACACAATTTTTTTTTCAGCGGTTGTACAAATTTAAAACAAAAAAATATTATTAAAGTTAATTAAAATAAAATACGATAATTTTTTCATCACAAAACATTTAAACCCATTGAAAATATGCACCTATTTAATTTTTAAATGTTGAAATTTGTTATTTAAAAAAAAAATAAAAAAGAATTTTATATATTAAAGCCCTTAATGTGTTTTTAAATGATTACCGATAGTATTTGTGCCGAGTTTTCGGCAGACTGAAACACATAAAAGGCCGAGGCCTTTACACTAAATATCAATTCAGCATTCAGATTTATTCAAGCTTTAAAATTAAATAGGTGCATATTTTCAATGGGTTTAAATGTTTTGTGATGAAAAAATTATCGTATTTTATTTTAATTAACTTTAATAATATTTTTTTGTTTTAAATTTGTACAACCGCTGAAAAAAAAATTGTGTCTAAATTGTATTTCTAAATTAATAAGACCATAAGATAATAGTAAAACAGGAATAAACTTCACAGTTCCAAATTCCAGAATAAAGTTTAAAAAAAAATTCAACCTAAAAATATTTATTTCTGATTTCGTAAAAATGTTCGAACTTTTCCTCTTTAAAGTTCGTTCTTTCCAAAGGTTGGAACAAATGAAAAGTTCGAGCTCCATAAAGTTTGATCCCTAAAAAATTTGATATTTTTTCAAAAAATGTTCGAACCTGGGTCGAAAAGTTCAAACTTCAACACAATAATTTTTGCATCTTGTCGAAATATTGATTAGTAATAATTTGTGGTTGTTGTTCTTGGAAAATTGTAATTATGGTTTGTACTTTGCAAATTTTGCTTCTTGTTTCTTCTTGCAAAATTGTAATTTTGGTAAATGCTTGCCTTGGTAAGTTTTGCTTCTGTTTGATGTTTTTGGAAAATATTTTAAAATTTTGCTTCTCGTTTATTTTCTTGCAAATAGAAATGTAAGAATCTCGAAGCTTCTAGCTTCTGAGATATTCGCCTAATTAGCATATTGAAGTAATTTTACACTTAGCAAAGCACATAAACTTAGAATCTGATGTATGAATTCTAATTGGTGGGATTAAACAAAAAGCAAAATAAAATAAACTAAAATAAAAAAACATTTTTGATGAAATAGCATATCACTTAAAAAAATTCTCAATCGCTTGAGGAGGAATCATTGTCCGATAAATAAAAATTATTACCATTCAAAGCAGTAAATCTCATTGTATGCATGGTCTATTCCCAAGAAATCAAGGTATTAAACATGTCCAGAGACGACTGTAAAATTCATATGCATTTAAAAGAGTTTTTACCGTCGAATTTTAGATCTTAAAAGTCTAAAAATAATGCTTTAATTGCACTCATGTTGCTTGTTTCGCACATATAATTGCACTTGTAGGTGAGACTAGGAGGTCAAATTTATCCGAATTGATTTGATAGTCGCTAATTTAAAATCAATATTTGCCAGAGGTTGGAACATATGGTTCAAATCAGTTAGCTATATTTCAGAAAATTTCGATTGTATAGTGGCCTTCGTTAATCAAGAGGTTGAAATTGATGACTCGATTGCCTTAAATAAATTAAAAAATTTATTCAAAACTAGCAAATTAAAAAAACAATTCGAATTGTTTACTTCTAAATGCGAGAGATTTAAGTTTACATTGCTAAAATTTGAAGATCCCGAGATAAAATCAACAGAAGTATATTCGATAATTTTTGATCTTTACCATTAGCTTGTCGGGCAGCTCGATTAATACAAAAATAAAGAAAATTTTGAAGAAGAATTCAGTGTAAAACTTTTCACACAAGCGAAGAATAATTTAAAAAAATTATAATAAATGACGCATTCGAAAAATTTGAAATTGAGAAATGGTGACTCCTAAACAAAAGTCGATTGCCTAAGTTTATTTCGGATGCACGTTGGTACATATTGATTCCTAGCAGTTCCTGTGATTCAGAAAGGGCATTCTCAAAATTAAAAATTTTTTGGAGGAAAAACGTCAAAATATCAACGAAATAACCATACGAATTAACATTTTTTTTTTAATTTGATTTTAACAATAGATTTTTTCCTAAAAGCGAGTAAGAAGATATTTTTGTAGAAAGTGAGTTTTGTCCGTTGGAAGAGAATTCCGATTAATTTTCCTATTTAAATTGATAAATTTTTGTTAATTTAAAAATTAATTTGACTTAAAGTTACGTAAAATTCTCAATAAATTTATTTTTTAAAAAAATTTTCGCATTTTTATGCATTTTTTGAATCATTAAATGAAAGACCCTATCTGTTGGCAAACTAACTAGTTATAATTGATGTGGTACAGCGACTTTCCACAATAAATTTTAACGGGTGTTCATTTATTTATCCCGAATCACAAAATAAAATGCCTGAAGCAAATGTTTAAACATACTCTGTTTTGCTTTCATTACTAGAATCACCATTATCATATTGCTCTACCTAGTTTGCTCTTCTTTTTATTTTACTATTAAATTAACTATTAAGCTTTTTTAATCTTTACTGAGTAGTTTTGGTATTTTTTTCCCACTCGATTGAGTCGACTAAACTGACTTTGTTTTAAGTGGACTTGTTTTTGTTGACAAGCTGATTCAAGTCCACTCGAAATTTTTGAAATTTAAAAAATATAATTTGGCAGATATTTTTCACGAATGATATTTAAAAAAAAAGGCATGTGTAATAAATAAAAATTCGAAAAAAATGAAATTTTGTGAATCAACCTGATTTTAGGGTGAAATTTAAATATTTTACCATATCAATAAGACAAAATAACTTTTAATTCTAGTAATGATCGGTGAGCTGAGCAATTTGTTATCTAAAAGCCGGTTTTCGTGTCTCTGCTTGATGATTTACTTTATCACTGCTAACATATCCGGCTTTGTGTTTTCCAATTTGTTGGGAATTCCCATTTTTCAGATAACTTTTCTTTGTCATCTGAAGAGCGTTATTCACTACTGTAAGCGTGGCAAAGTCTGCACATCAGAAGGCTTGAGCGTTGCCATTAAAGAATACTTAAAATTTTCTGAAAAAAAAGATTTATGATTTTTTAATTGTTCCAATTTAAAAAAGTCCAATATTCTTTCCACCTGAATATTTTTATTAACATATCCGGCTAAAATTAAAATGGATTTAAATGCTTTTTAAAAAGTCTTTAAAACATCAAAAAAATATTTTTTCTAATTCTATTTAACAAATTATTAAAATTATTAATAAAATCAAATTTCTTTTGATTTTATCTTAATTTCGATAATTATAACCAAATAAGAAACAATTAGTTTGAATGAATGTAAATCTTTTCGCTCTATTTTTGGTCATTCAAGACTTTTATAAAATAATTATTTTTATAAAATAATTATTTTATAAAAGTCTTGAATTAAGAATTGAAGTTTAATTATTTTTTTTTCATAAAAAAAAATTTTAAAGTAATAAATAACTTCAAGTTATTGATATTGGAAAATAGGTAAGTTTATAATTTATCATGGTATATAATTAATTGTTTCTGTAGTAAGTTTCCTTACAAAAATTTGGCTTTTCTTGGTAAACTTTGGTAGTATTTGGTCTTTCTTGGATAACTTTGGTAGTATTTGGTCTTTCTTGGATAACTTTGGTAGTATTTGGTCTTTCTTGGATAACTTTGGTAGTATTTGGTCTTTCTTGGATAACTTTGGTAGTATTTGGTCTTTCTTGGCAAACTTTGGTGGTATTTGCTCTTTCTTGGAAAACTCTGGTGGTATTTGCTCTTTCTTGGCAAACTTTGGTAGTATTTGGTCTTTCTTGGCAAACTTTGGTGGTATTTGCTCTTATTTGAAAAACTTTGGTGGTATTTGCTCTTTCTTGGAAAACTTTGGTAGTTTTTGTTTTTTCTTGCAAGAAAAAATTATTGATATCATTGATAAAGAGCAAATACCACCAAAGTTATCCATGGATAACTTTGGTGGTATTTGCTCTTTCTTGTAAATTTTGGTTGTCTTTGGTGGTCCTCTTGGCAAATTTTCTTGTTATTAGCCCTTTTTTGGCAAATTTTAAACATTTATGTAACATCCATGCAACATTTATTTTTTGCATGTCTGTCACATGTATGTTTGAGAACAAACTTACATACGTGTTACATCTCTGTAATAGAGACTTTTTCATGCATGTCACAGACGGCTTTTCCAGGCTATTACATGCATGTCGCAGACAAATAAAATCGACTGGGAAGTCGGTACAGATTTCATTTGCTAAACAACATTTAGACATTTTAACCACGTTTCTAAGTCCGTTAATTGAAAACACAAAAATTAATTTAAGCGCAAAAGAAATTTTAATTAAATAAATGGTAAAGTTTTAAAATTTATTTATTCGAAAACTATAAATTTCATAAATGCTTAAATTTAAAAAAAAAAAAGCCGTTTATTAACACTTTCCTTTTAAGATTAAGCAAATTGCAAATTTAATCAATTTGTTCAGACGAATTAAAAGTTTATAACTCATCGAATTATATTCCCAAAATTTTTTCGAGGGCTTAATTCAGAGTTTTCAGACAATTTGAATGTAATCGAGAAACTTTTTTAAGCTTATTATTTGGCAGATACACTTTTATTCAAAATCCATTAAGCCTACAATAAATTCAAAATCAAACGCTCTAATAAAAAAGATAATTTGAATACGAATTAATTAAAAATAAGATATGGTGGTCTTTGAAAATCAATATACCGTAATGCCTTGCAGATTGTTTCATTTCAATTATTTTCAAAATTTAAATTTTTAAAAATTTCCGAAAACTGACAAATGCGGCATTTATCGGTGACAATTTGCAAAAAACTTTGTCATTTAAAGTCAAGTTAAGAATATAAGAAGAAATTATAATTAAAATTAAGACCGTATATTTTTTATAAGAATTATTTTTTTAAAAAAAATAATCCAGAACTAAAACAAGGCATTTAAACCCAAATGCGAAAAATTGATTATAAAATTGGTTATTTTTGTGAAAATTCAAATGATTAATAAAATAAGGCTGAAAAACTTTTTGTCATTCAAATTCGAATTATACCAAAATTATATTTATTTTATAAAATTGAGTTAATTCTTTAATTTTTTTAAGATAAGTCAAGCAGAAATTTTCTAAGCTTACACTCCAATTCTGCCATGCAGTTTCAACTCTGCCTGTTGTTTTTTCTTCTCTCTTTCATCATGACTTTTTTATTCTTTCAACATAAGTATCTTTCTCTTTTTTTGTTTTGTAGAGTCATAAATAAATTAAATATAAAATTTTTTTTATAGTTTTAACTTTAGTTCATCCTCTTTTTTGAAACTTTCGTTTCGAGAATAATGACATCACATAAAAATTTTTTAATTTATTTTTTTTTTCAGCTATTTCAGCTATTATTGGTTTCAGCTTTTCGACAGGTAATTATTTAAAAATATTTAAAATATCAATTTTTTTCAAATTATTTTTGGAATAATTGCACTGACAATTTTTATAATTTCGAAAATAAATGCCGCATTAAACACTGTTAAAAAAAATTGTTTTAAAGTGATTAATTCTTAGGAAAAAATTCGAAATTTCGAGATTAGAAGTTAGGACTCAATTTATAATATACAGCATTGTGAAAAAATTAGAGAATATCGAGTTATTATTATGATTATTTTTTAAATAACAAAAGAAACGAAAAAAAAATTTATTCGATAAAACCAATTAAATATTCAAAAAATACATGTTTAAATTGATTTAAAAAAAAAATTTTTCAAGCAGCACTGACAATTTTTGAAAATTTTTGAAAAAAATTTTTTGAATTAAAAAGCTCCAAAAAAAAAACTTTCAAAAAAAAAAAACACAATAATAATAAAAAAAAATCCTCAAAACATAAATGATTTTAATTTTAAATTAAATTTATCAAAAACCTTTGCTGCTTTTTCATAAATTAGGTTGATGTTATTAAACATAGACAACTTAAATGTAATAAATTTAAGTACCAATTTATCAACAATAAATTTATTCGATAATCTAGAAAAATATACTTAAATGTCCTTTCACCACTACTTGCTTTGAGCCACATTCAATTATTTGATCTTTGTTTCTTAAATCATATTTCAGAATTCTTGTTTCATTTTTAAGCAATTGATCTTTCAAAAGTGGCGGTCAGTTGGCAAAATTTATAATTTTGTAAGAAAATGTTAACATTCTCTCTAGTGCTCTATGCTGAAAAGCAAAAAGACCATATTTTTCTAACAAATTATTTAGATCATTAAAATCCGCTGAATTAAGATTAATTTAGATTAATTAAAAGTAATTTATAAATACATATATAAAAGCAATTCGCTAAACGTTGTATTGCTTCTTTAGAAAAATATAAGATCACTGTAAAAACATAGTCAAAATTAATACCTAAATTCTTTATGAAATAAATAATATAAAACTAAACGAAATTTAAAATCATATTTTCTGGTCTATATTAATATTTATTTATTAAGTGAATTTACCTCCTTATAAGGAGAAGTAAGATTAAAAGTTAAAATTAAGTTTCATAAAAAAAAAAAAAATTTACACGACATGTTAAAGAAAAATAAAAATACATGATAAAATAAGAATAAAATAAAAAAAAAAGAAATAAAAGAAATATAAGTTATTGAACATAAAATTAAGGACCTTAATGACTGAATTTCACTAATTCTTTAAAAGTTCATCCAAAAGGATTCTATAGTACTTGACCATCAGGTTATTCAAGCAGAGTTTTATCGAGTCTGAAATCCCATCGCTGTATATAGACAAGTTCTTGAGAGAATTTTTCAAGTAAATTATATTAACACTTAATTATTCACTAATTAATTTTAATTAATTAAATAAAAAAAAATTAATCTTGAATTGAATTTTTCATTTTTTTCAATTTAAATCAATTTATCCTTTTTATCAAGAATTTATAAAATCTAATTTATCTTTTTTCATATTCTCTTCAAATAAAATATATGAATCTATATTAACGGGTCAATAATGACCCATTTCAAACGTTAACCGAGGAAAAAATAATGAAAAAATTTCGGGTCAAAAATAACCCATTTTAGCATTTAATGTAAAATTTTATATTTCCGACGGATAAGGGTTAAGAAAATCTTTTGTGAATTTTTCAAAATTAAAATTATTTTTTGCTTTTTTACTTCAATTGCTTGATTATCTCTTGTTTTTGATACTTCTATAAAAATATTATGTATAAAAGCATTATGAATAAATGCTTTTAACTATTTATAATAGATGCAGACATTTAGTTATGAAAAGTTTTAGATGTCTAATGTTTAAAACTTATTACTTTATATAATTTTTGCTTTGAAATACATATAAAAAAAATTTAATCGAATTAAGGAGAATTAAATTAAGATTTTTCTATTTCTGAGTTTTAATCAAAACTTAAAAAAGAAAACTAATAATTAAAAATAGAAAAATAATCTTATTGGTTTTTGAAAGATATTTTTTAACAGCCCTAAAAAAAAACAAATCTTAGGATTTGGAATTCTGAATCAGCATTATAAAGGTCTATGTTTTCAATTTTTTGGTTAATCAAATCAATCAATTAGTAAAATTTCCAACAGAAATAGAAACTTTTTTTGCAATAAACATACTTTAAAATAATTATAGTCTTATTTTTCATTATCTTTAAATATTAAAAATAAGACTATAATAAGACCTTTTCATTGAGCTTTCTAATGACCAGGATTTTTACATCTAAACCACTAATTAAAGCTAAAAATTTTACCATATCATGCTCAAAATTCCATGTTATTAAAAAATTCATCGATTGAGACCTCTAGAGCCTTTGTTGATTTGCAGGCAATAAGGACGATGATTGGAGGTTAAATAGGAGTTGAATCTTTTTTTCGAAAATTTCTTCAAAATAAGAAATTCAATTTTTTAGATTGAGATGATTGATTTTTTGATTTGAAAATTTTTAATCCGTGAAAATTAATCCGACAATTTTTCCAGTGCTTAAGTGTTCTGATTAACTCAATTAAGTGCTTTTTTTTATGGAATGGAGTTGTCCTTCCCTTAAAGCGAAACATTAACTAAACGATTATATATCTTTTTACATGAGCTCAAATAAACTTTAATTGAGATGATGTATTTTATCCTTTTACTTTTCTCTTATTTCTCTTATATTTATTATCAAATTAAAGTCATAGCCTTTATGGTTCTGGTATTCGAATTATTTTTATTATTCATCAAAAACAAGTGTTAGTTCTATTATTATACTCGAAAGAAAGTAATATATTTTGTTAAAAAAATCTAAAATTTCCGGTATTCTTTAAAACATACACACTGAATTTTTTTGAAAAGTTACACCGGGTGTAAATCCTGAAAGAAATGGAAACACCATCAAAATTTTTTTTTTTTTTATTCCTCATGGTCTAAAACCCTGGGGAAATTTTTTTTATGAAAACTAGTGATTTGAAATGTGGAGAAAACTGGTCTCAAAAGTTTTGAAACTTGATACACCCTGAAACACTCATTCAAGTTGAATTTTACACCCTGCTACACCCTTTTGATTCTGAAAGAGGAGAGAAAATTATGAATGGGAGATATACTTTTCAGAAGGTCTGGACACTTGAAAACCGTTCAAAAATCGCTTGAAAAGGTTTAGGCCAGATTTCTCAATACACCCTGAATATTTTTAAGATAAGCATTATTTTTTCGGTAAAAATACCACTTTTTAGGGGTTTCTGAGGTCGAGAAATCCGGGTCTGAAGTTAGTTTTTCAAAAAAATTAATTAATTACCTAAATCATTATTTATTGAATTCAGGCCTGAATGAACCCTAACAAACAAACGAGATTTTTAATTTTTACTTGGCGAGTTAGAAAGTTTTCTAGAGTAAATTTATGTGCTGATTTTTAATAAATTATTGGTTTTTTAGTTGGACTTTTAATTTTTGAGATAAGAGCATAAAAAAAAATTTTGAGTCAAAATGTTATTTTTGATATATTTTAACCTATAGGTTTTAAAAAAAATTGTTTAAAAATTTTTTTTTAGCTATTTTTCATTTTTACTCTTTTTATCTAGAGGCTTTCTTCGATAAATTTCGGTAATATTTGGTTCAGTTTCGGATTTTTTTTGCTCAAATCTTAAAAAAGATTTTATCTTCTTCTCTTGTTCTTCAGGGCAAAATTGAGACCATCGCTGTGAGCTATAAGAATAACTTCCAAAGTAATTTGATACTTTATATTCACCTGAACCTTTCATAGCCAGAAAACTTAAATCAGTTTGAGATTTAGCTAATGTCTCAAAAAGATCAAAAATATTGGAAAGAATTTTTTTTGAATGTTGAGCCATTTCTTTTAGTTTATGGTTAGTGCCTTTAGATTAAAAAAAATTTACTTAATTAGCATTTACATTTTTTAATAATAACAATAAAAATAAATTCTACCTTCGATGTCATTTGTCGTATAGTAATCGTTTACAAGCGAGTTAAGAGACCATTTTATTTTAGCAAATGAATTGTATATCTTTTTTTCCAAATAACGTAAATGCTCGATTTTTATGACATGTCATTATTCCAAATATTGACATGTCGTTATGTATCGAACAGTGGTTGAAAAAATCGATCTATGACATGTCATTAAACCCGAAAATAGGCCTTTTTTCGAAAAATTGGTAACCATTTTTATGACATGTCACAAATATAGGAAATAAAGGAAAAAATGTATATTAAATTGGGCAATTATATTTATAAAAAAAAATAAAAAGAAAAATTAAGGGGCATAAAATAAATATTAAATTGGGCAGCAAAAAAAAATAAGAAAATTACTTACCTAAATTATCCGAAAAAATTTTCTAAAATAAATAAAAAAAATAAAAATTAATTGGTGTGAGATAAAATTTAAAATTTTTTTTTTATTTTTAAGAAAAGGAACGGTCATGTGAAAACAGAATTTAAAAAAAAGTGTGTGAAAATAAAAAATTAACAATATTCTATAAGGGATAAATTTTTTTAAAACGTTCACTGTTCAAATAATTTAATATTTAAACTTTTTTATTTTTCAAAAAATATAACAAGACAAAAATTGATTAAAATTAAAAAAAAATCAAAAAAAATAATAAACTAAAGGGATAAATTGATTAACTTTTTCCGAAATAATTGATCGATTGTGTAAGTTATTTTCTTTATTATAAATATTTATATTAAATTGGGAATATTTTCTCTTTTTTTTACTTTATTTCCTTTATTTCTGACATGTCATAAAAATAGTTACTAATTTTTCGAAAAAAGGCCTTTTTCGGTTTTTATGACATGTCATAGATCGATATTTTCAACCACTGTTCGATACATAACGACATGTCATAAATAAAGGGTATCCTATAATAATGACATGTCATAAAAATCGAGCATTTAAGTTATTTTTCATACCATTCTCCTAAATCTTGGTATTTTCTATAAGGATGATAGTATTCGTTTAGTATCTCTTTAAGCGAATTGCTTTTTTCTTCAAAATCTTGTTTATCTTTAGATCCTATTAGACTTTCGGTTCTGTTATTTTGGCTTCCAAACATTTTAAATATAATTTCATTTTTAGACTCTTCCGACACCTTAAACTGGTTCATTATTTTTAATCTTTTCTTAAGTGGTTACAGCCTAACATAAATTCTGAATTTTTAAAACACAGTTTTAAAAGCTGACCGTATCGCAGCATCATCATCAGTAATAAAACATGTAATATCATTTAGTCTATTCTTATTTAAAATATAAGAATAAGAATTGGACCGATAAAAACCGGATGAGTTTCAGTAGCTTGAACTTTGAGTGAAATATTTCTATATGTTAAATAAGTAACATAATAATGACCTAAGTTGAAAGTAGTATCAATATTAACAATACTAAAATTTCGATAAGATGTGCAAAATCTAATTAAATCATTGTATTGCTGTTCAGTAAAAAGGACACATTCTAGAAGATTGTATCCGAAGTCTATGTGCCGAACAAAGTAACCTTTTAAATTAAATAAAATTTTTTAATTACATTTTAGCTTTTTAAATTAGATCAAATAGATTTTATTAAATATTTTACTAAAAGAAGGCTTAGGAATTTTATTTAATTTACTTTTTTTACGATTAATCAAAGCAGCTGAATATTCGTCATGTGTTTTAACATTTTTTTTTCTTAGCTTTTAATTCCAAATATTTCTAGAGGAATAAATTCGTTGACTGATTTTGTGCAGTTTCCATGAGGTTTTATTTTTATTCTTTTATCCCATTCATTGATTTTTTCTTCCCAAACATAACCCAAAAATAATTTATGAAAAGATTTGGGATCTTTTAAATCAGCCACTCTTAAACTTTTCCTAGTAAAAAGAATATTAGCTTTACACTTAAAATAAATCCTTTCAATTTCATAAATATGAGAGACTTCTGGCCAGCTTTTCTTTGATACTTTAGTGAGATTTTTGAATGAATATTTTTTGTCTCTGATATTTATATCAAATAATAATTTTTTGTTCCCATAGGGTCTGTATGGACCATTATCATCTTTTCATACTGCGTCTAAATTAAATTCGTTTAAATATATCACAAATTTAGAGTCACAATTAACACTTTTTGGCGGAGTTTTACAACTCAAATTTTCGAAAATAAAAATTATTGTTCTCTCTTATGACAAATTATGTTAGTCTAAAAAGATATTTTTAAAATATGTTTCTGTAATAGAAAAGTAGTTAAAATAACCTAGAGATTGAGCTTCTTTTTCAACTGATCCATTATTTTCTTCATTATCGGAATCAATTTTAATAACATCTAAGTCATTTTTGCTTTGAAAAGATTTCTGTTTTTGATTCGATGAACTACAATAAGCTTTATCTTCTTCATTTTTAATTTCGGCATCAGTTATGTCAAGCTCATCTTCGGAGGTTATTTTAATTGAGTTAAATTCTTGATAATATGATAAATCACCAGATGAAATCTGTTTATTTATATATTCACTTTCATCATAAAGACTTAAATCCAAATTAGATTTGGGCTTAAAAAAATTCAAATTTAAATATTGAAAAAAAAAACATGAATTTTCTTAATTGCCCTAAAAAAAACACCTAAAAAAATATTCAAAATACTTTTTTTTTATTATCTCAATGGAACTATTAGAGTGTTCTAAGATGTCATTTTCTTTTCGTTTCTGTACAGCTAATAAAAGGAAAATGCTTATTTTTCTGTTTTTTATGTTTAATTTTTTATTTTATCTTACCATTCTCAAAATAGTCTTTAAAAACTGGTAATACACAAACAAAATGATTTGGACTCTAAACACAATTATCAACATTTTTATTTGTTGTATGAGTCCAAGAAATATTTACTGTTCCTTAATTATTTCGAGATAAGAATTTTTTAACTTTAAAAATTAGAGTTTACCATGTGAATTTAGGCTTTTTATTTCTGTGTTTAGGTAATCTTTGATTCTTTTGTCCATTGATGGATGAATTGGAATAATGTTAATTTGAAGAGCTTGAGAAGCGCCGAATATATGCCATGGACCGGACCACGACTTATCTCTAAATGAATCTTTAATTTCTTCAAAAAGTATTTCACGTGAAGAGCTTAAGTTAATACCATAATGTGTAATAATGTCGATTAAATATAGTTAGGTGCGTTAATTTTTTAAAAACTTGTCCAAAGTCAAAAATAATTCAATGCTGGTACGATAACGAATTTCCTGATGAAAATTTTCGGTACCATACATTGCTTTACTTATACTTCTGAATAAACAAATTCCATCTCCTTGAATTCGCACAGATTTAAATAAATCTAAATCGACCTGAGCAAATCCCTTCAAAATTTCTGAACTAATATTGTCGATCAAGTCCGTTTTGGAAAAAAAAAAAGGTCTTTTTTTAATTATGTTGTATTTGTAGATTCGGCTAAGTTGACTTTCAATTTTTATTTTAATTTCATTAGTCTGAAATAATAGAAAGTTCATATAGACATTGAGAAAAGGCAGCTTGGCGATTCTAGACAGTAATTCTTTGATAAAAAATATTAAAGATCTTAAGAAGTTTAAATAAAATACTTTAGAAAAATATTGATTTGTAACAACTCTTTTAAACTGTTAATAAAGATCGTTTTGGATTAAACTCATTTTTCAAAAAATGGTTCAAATTTTTTTTTAAATACTTTGAATGTAAAATTCAATTATTCAAAAATAAAAAATAAGTTATTAAGTAATAATTTTTATGTTTTAATTTCAACCAAAATTGTATAATATTTCTGCATTTATAAGTCTATTTTGCAAAAAAATTCGAAATTATTTTAATTTTTCAAGCAAAAAAAAAATTTTAAACATATTTTTTTAAAACCTATAGGTTAAAATATATCAAAAATAACATTTTGACTCAACCATAATAAAGAAAAATTTAAGTATAAATATTTGAATTTAAGTTGAAAATTAAAAAAAAATAACACATATATATTAAATATTATATATTAAATGTATATATAAAAAGGTTCCTTTTTAATCGATGAGTTGTAAGGATATTCGGTAGATTTTTGGAATTTTTTTATTCTTCGAAAATATATTTGTTTCTTGTTGATGCTTGTCAAATTAATGTTTTCGATGTTGTTGGAAAATTGTAATTCTTATTGACTTTTTGAAAATTTTCTTATTGTTGGTGCTTAGCTTTGTAAATTTTTAGTGTGGCGCTATTCGAACTTGTCAGAAAAAAAAGTAGTTCGAACTGCGGTCGAAACCTTTAAAAAATTCGTTTTAAATATTTTTTTCTGATTTCGTAAAAATGTTCGAACTTTTCCTCTTTAAAGTTCGTACTTTCCAAACACAATAAATTTTGCATCTTGTCGAATTATTGATTAGTAATAATTTTTGGTTTTTGTACTTTGGAAATTTTGCCTGTTGTTTCTGCATGGAAAATTGAAATTCTGGTATATGCTTGTCTTGGTAATATTTGATTCTGTTTGCTGTTTTTTGAAAATATTTTAAAATTTTGCTTCTGATTTGTTACTTGGTAAAATTTATTTTGGCAAATTTTTATAAAAACTTGTGTACTTTGGTATTTAGAAAATATTTCTTCATAGATTCTACATGTATAATACATATTTTACTTACATTTATGTGACATGTGATATTTTTAGATTTCTGTAAACATAATAGTTGTGATTGGATTATATAAAGACAATTTATATTATTATTTATTTAAAAAGTAATTAAAAACTGAACTGAAGCAACAGTATTGGATTACTATTAATACACAAGGTTTACCTGATTGCAAATAGAAATGTAAGAATCTCGAAGCTTCTAGCTTCTGAGATATTCGCCTAATTAGCATATTGAAGTAATTATACACTTAGCAAAGAACATAAACTTAGAATCTGATGTATGAATTCTAATTGGTGGGATTAAACAAAAAGCAAAATAAAATAAACTAAAATAAAAAAACATTTTTGATAAAATAGCATATCACTTAAAAAAATTCTGAATCGCTTGAGGAGGAATCATTTTCCGATAAATAAAAATTATTACCATTCAAAGCAGTAAATCTCATTGTCTGCATGGTCTATTCCCAAGAAATCAAGGTATTAAACATGTCCAGAGACGACTGTAAAATTCATATGCATTTAAAAGAGTTTTTACCGTCGAATTTTAGATCTTAAAAGTCTAAAAATAATGCTTTAATTGCACTCATGTTGCTTGTTTCGCACATATAATTGCACTTGTAGGTGAGACTAGGAGGTCATATTTATCCGAATTGATTTGATAGTCGCTAATCTAAAATCAATATTTGCCAGAGGTTGGAACATATGGTTCAAATCAGTTAGCTATATTTCAGAAAATTTCGATTGTATAGTGGCCTTCGTTAATAAAGAGGTTGAAATTGATGACTCGATTGCCTTAAATAAATTAAAAAATTTATTCAAAACTAGCAATTTAAAAAAACAATTCGAATTGTTTACTTCTAAATGCGAGAGATTTAAGTTTAGATTGCTAAAGTTTGAAGATCCCGAGATAAAATCAACAGAAGTATATTCGATAATTTTTGATCTTTACCATTAGCTTGTCGGGCAGCTCGATTAATACAAAAATAAAGAAAATTTTGAAGAAGAATTCAGTGTAAAACTTTTCACACAAGCGAAGAATAATTTAAAAAAATTATAATAAATGACGCATTCGAAAAATTTGAAATTGAGAAATGGTGACTCCTAAACAAAAGTCGATTGCCTAAGTTTATTTCGGTTGCACGTTGGTACATAATGATTCTGGCTTTTAACAATAGTTTTTTTGACGATCCTAAAAGCGAGTTAGAAGATATTTTTGAAAAAAGTGAGTTTTATCCGTTTGAAGAGAATTCCGATTAATTTTTCTATTTAAATTAATAAATTTTTGTTTATTTAAAAATTAATTTGACCTAAAATTACGTAAAATTCTCAATTAATTAATTTTTTAAAAAATTTTTTGCATTCTTTGAATTTTTTGAAAAATTAAATGAAAGACCATATCTGTTGGCAAACTAACTAGTTATAATTGATGTGGTACAGCCACTTTCCACAATGAATTTTAACGGGTGTTCATTCATATATCCCGAAACACAAAATAAATTGCCTGAAGCAAATGTTTAAACATACTCTGTTTTGCTATCATTACTAGAATCACCATTATCATATTGCTCTACCTAGTTTGCTCTTCTTTTTATTTTACTATTAAATTAACTATTAAGCTGTTTTAATCTTTACTGAGTAGTTTTGGTATTTTTTTCACACTCGATTGAGTCGACTAAACTGACTTTGTTTTAAGTGGACT